>PVJD01001209.1:0-292006 GCA_004026545.1 Mormoops blainvillei
CTTTTGGCTTTGTCTATGAGTCCTTTATACATGTTCCTTGATTACCCTTCCCCTGTTTCCCTTTGTTATCTCCTCCCCGCTCTCTTCTGTTGACCATCAGTCTGTTCTTTATTTCAATAATTGTTGGCAGTCTCTCCCAGTGGAAGGGTGGTGACATTAAGCTTCTTTTTCAGCCTTCACTCACCCCCATCTAGGAAGTCACTGTCCTTCAAGTGACCTAAGCCGGGGCCCCCACTGTATCCCTGAGGCACTCGTGAGGCATTTCCTCTGTTCCAGAAGTCCCCCTCTTTCTTCCATCCACATTCTCAAGCTTTTAAATCTCCTCTAATAGAAGCATAACTTGCAAAGGGATCCCGTGACGTCCCACAGCTTAGTATGTGACTCCTCTCCGGAGCGTTGGTGTCAGCTGTGTGCTGTCCCACACTTAGTGGGACTCGGGAGGGGAATATGACAAGGGAACAAGATACGGTTGCTGAGAAGTGCCTGTGCAACGCCCCTTAACCAAACTGCCCTATAAAGTGGCCTCTGGTAAGAGCCATGTTTCACGGCTGCCGAGGTTGGTGGCGATGGTTGTGCCTGTCAAACTGTCCAGTTGCTCATAGCACTGCCTGTGGCTCACAGGGCCGTTTATGACTCCCCGTCCCTTCTCCCGTGTCCCAGCTCAAGGTCATCAGCAGTCTCAGCCCATTATCACGTTCTGGTGGCCGAGGTCAGTGCACACCTAAAGGGAGGGAGGTGGCAAGGACAGCTTACGCCTCATACATTACAAAAGGATTTTGCATTTCATCCCAGAGGGCTCCCCCCGAGAGGTAAGCAAGAGTTACAGTTTCTATTTTACCCATGAGACAGAACACTCAGCAAAGTGGAGTGAATTGCTTGGTGTGACAATGAAGACTCCTTTTGCAAATAACAAACACCCAAGTAATTTTGGCTTAAGACAAGTGGAGACTTACTATTCCATATAAACTGGACTGTCCGGGGCTGGATTAGATGATTTCAGGATTCATCAGAATAAAGGGCTCCAGTCGTGACATCAGGGGCAACTCTTTTTTCCCACGTGTCAGCCCTGGCTTTTGTCATTCTTTCCTGCTCCTTGGCTTCTTCAAAGTGGCCTAGAAAGATGGTCTAGCAGCTCAGTGCTTACTCACATGGTACCTGCTGAACAACTCCAGCAGGAAAAGAATGCTTCTCTCCCTCAATACCTGTACATCAGGGAAGGCCTTTGACTAGGTGCACGTGCCCACCAATCACTGCCACCCGGAGGATGGCGTTCCATGATTATTCCAGCCCAGGCCATGAGTCCACCACTGTGGCCAGGGTGGCAGAGGCTCTGGCTGGCAGTCCCAGCACAATCACAGTGTGGGTAGAGTCCACCGAAGGGTGCACAGGACAACGCAAAACAAAAGAGACCTACTGTGTTTGGAGGCCCATGTTTCCTAGCCTGACGCTCCCCAGAAGCTTCTTCAGCCAGCTCTCGCCCCAATTCTATCCAAGAACTATTCGTAAATACAGCAGCCCTAACAGTGTTCCCTGGGTCTAGGCGCGTGACACTATGTGATAGACACCGAGCTAAGCGGTGGGGACGCAGCCATGAACAAGACAGACGGTGTTCCCATGCTGCTTCAGTGTGGACTCTCGGCGGTCACAGAGATTAATGATGAAGGGTACCCCTTATAAGGCACAAAAAGGCCAACCCTCAGCTATGGCTAATTCCTCTCTCTCCCTCTTTCTCTGTCTCCCCCTCCTTCTCTCTCCGTTCCTCCTCCCCCTCCCTCCCTCTTCCCCCTTCTTTCTCTCCCTCCCTCCCTCCCTCTTCACCTTCCCTCTCTCTTTCTCTCTCTCTCCCCTTCCCCTCCCAGGCTCTCTCCGTGTCACCTAAGCAACCTAGCAAGGAGTGGGATTGCAAGAAGACGATGGGTGCCATACTCGACGAGATGAAGCAGGGGAAATTCCACAACCCCATGTCTATTGCCCAGATCCTCCCGTCCCTGGAAGGCAAGACATACCTAGACGTGCCCCACGTGTCTTGCAGCCCTGGTAAGAACTCCTAACACCTGTCTCTCCTCCTGTCATAAACTGGCTACTTATGTCAGGAATGCTATGTGGATCGATTTTAAGAGGCATACAGGCCTTTTTATGTCTGTTACTTTCATGCAGGTGGAATCACATCTGACTGCTAGTCCCCAAGGGTTGGGTGATATAACCCACAGCCATGTACCACCCTACCCTCAGAATTCGGCCCGCAAGTCTACTTCATTCAGCACACCTTTAGCAAGCACCTACTAGGAGCAAAGCATTCTGTGAGCTGCTGACAGGAAGGGAAGATCCATGGCCCTAACCATCAAATAACATGTAACTTCATTCATCTACTTGACTAATGCACCAAATGCTCAGTATCTTATCACATCTCCTCTTTACAAAGCCAGCTGAAAAATATGTAGACAAAATCCACAATATTTAGAAGAATGAAATAATTATTAAATAGAAATAAAAGCCATATACAGTGCAAAGGCAAAGAAAGTGTAACCAATCATTGACTTTGTCTGGAAGGCTTAGGAGAAGAATGTAGTTTACATTTCAGGCAGGTCTTAAAGATCTAAATATGAATCCTTGGTGCTCGCAGGACACCGAAGGGATGAGGTAGAATCCTGCCACACACCTTTTTTATTTATAATATCTTTGTTTTACCCAATTAGAAATATAATGCAGAGATACAGCACTAAAATATGCATTTATAAAGTGGGAGTCCTGCGTAAAATTTTTATCACTCCATAGATAACTAGTTTTTGGTGTAGATCCCTCCAACTCTCCTTTCTACTCAAATACTAATATGAAGTATTATTCATCTCATGTTGCGTGGACTTCCTAAGACAAGCAGAGATTAATAATAAGTTCCTTGTCTACCTCAGAGCAGAAGCTACAGAGACCGCAATCAAGTAACCTAATCCCAGTCATGCCAGACAGCCACAAATACTTCCTGGTGATTTCCCAGCAACCAGGTGGCCATGGAGTCCTTCCCAGGATTCCTCAGCAGTGGCTCAGGTACCTTGTTAAATGGTCTGAAAGGTATTACCTCTGCTTCCAGATTCTTAGGGTTTGCAAAAAACAAACAAACAAACAAACAAAAAAACACAACAACTGAATGGTGAGTATTACATAAAATACATTATTTAGGACTCTCAACCCTCCCTTCAAGTTACAAATTCTTTTAACAAAATAAATGTTCATTGTAAAACCAGCTGCCAGTACTTCAGCTATGACCAGTTCTCCAGACTGGAAATGAAAGCTTCATAGATCACACTAGTTCCTTAGAACAATTCACAAAGTCACTGCCATTTCTTGAAATGTTTTCTGGGATGGGTTGCCAACAACACAGATTTTGCACCTTTAATACAAACCCCATAATCTTGAACAAATGTGGCCTCTTTGCTCTTCACAGATCATGAGGTACAACCAACTCTACCCAACTATCCTAGTCCTGTCCCCACCTCAGCATCCAATATCACCGTCACGTACACCATCAATAACCAACTGAGGGGAGTGGAGCTGCTCTTCAACGTGACCACCGATGTTAGTGTGAGGGGTGGATCTGTGCTACTTGTGGTCCTAGAAGAAGCACAACGCAAAAACCCCATGTTCAAGTGAGTGCTGCAAGGGGCATTAGCCATTCTCCCCAAGCCTAACCTGAATTCCCATTTTTTTCTCCCTCTTTCCTTCCTTTGTTTACATTTTTCCTTCTCATAATTTAACAGATTTTTATTTAATAGCTCCTTGAGAGCCTGCAATCTCTCCTGAAAAAATTAAATCATACAAGTGAATATAGGATAGAATTTAAAAAAAAAAAAAGGAATTCAGAAGCGTGAAAGTCCATTGGGGATTAGAATAGTCAAGAAGGCTCATGGCTTTGTAGCACATTCAAAGAGTAGGCACCGTAAAGGAAAATATGAGAGGATGGTATCTAGGGAGAAGGAATGGCTAAAACAAAGTGTTCAAGACAGGAATGGGCAAGGAATCCACGATCAATGAGTAGGCCAGCTTGACCAGAGAAGATAATCTGAGATTCAATTGAGCCTGGAAGGATAGATGGGGCGATAATGTAAAAAGCCTGAACTATCAGGCAAAGGAGGTTAGACTTCATATTGCACAGAAGAACTGTAAGATTTGAATAGGAAAAGCCATGTTGTAAAATGTTAAATGCCAGGGCACGAGTGACTACAGTAGCGAAGCTGTGAAGTGATAAGGATTTCATCTTGGATGAAGGGACTCACAGCAGGGAGTCCCCAGGACTATGAGAGAACTGGGCATGGGGGTCAAGAGAAAGAAGTTTCACCTCTATTGACAGGAGTGTCAGGGAGAGAGAATGACTTCTAGAGAAAAAGACAATTCCTCTAGACACGTTTAATTGTGGATGTTTGAAAAAGAAACATTAGGAAGACCTTCGAGGTATAGAGGAAGTTCTAGAAAAAGAGGTCAGGACAAGCAAAAGAGATTGAACTCGAAACCAAGAGACAGATCTAATTATTTCCATTTTACAGACAGACTCACTGAGGCCCAAAGAGGTTAACTAATATTCCTAAGGTCACATAACGTGTAACTAATAGAGTTGAGATCTGAACCCAGGGCCGAGCGACTCTGAAGCTCACGTTCCTCTGACTGTCGTGCCGGGAAAGAGCACAGTCCAGAAATGAACCAGAGAGGAGAACGTTGAACTTCGTGGAATGTCCGCAGTTTGCAAAAAGAGAAAGCAGGAGAGGAATATGAAGAAACTAAGCTATGGAAGGGGTAAAAGGGAAACGTCAGGTCATGGAAAGGAAAAGAGAAGACCGTTTCAAAGGAAAGCTGACGTGATCCAAATTCTGCAAAGAGATGTCAAGGAGAAAAATTGGCAAAGGCTAAGGTTAAGTCATGTGTCTGCTGCCCACAAGCCAGCTCCTCACCGTCTCTAATTTCTACAGACAAGTCAGGATAAAAATCGCATTCTAAGAGTACTTAATTTCAAACAACCCTCTGAATATATTTTACTTCTCTGAGTTTAGCTTTACTTTCACCTGATTTCTCTTTGTCTGACTGTAAATGGAATTAAAATATACATAGAAATTTTGAGGGGAGAGGCATAAAGAAGGAAACAAAGCCTCTGAAGTCCATCCACAATATAATCACTGCAAGAGAAGGTTGGTGTGACTACGGACAGTTCTCCGATTAGATTGACAGCTGGAGGAAGGGCTAAGTTAGTAAGACTTGCCAGAAGGCATCGGGCTGCCAGAAGGGGTAGAATGGTTTGTAGTCCTCGGGCTAGGACTACAAACTTGCTATTTTTTGTAATTTTGTAGGTGTTTTTCTCTATGCATCTTACAAATAGTTGTGATCTGCTATATACATGGGATAGATAGATATTTCATATAAAATTTGTATCCCACATTTTCACTTAACATCATTGCATACGCCTTCCCCCATGTCACTGAAAGTTGTTGAAAAATATAATGTTCATAACTGCAAAGTATCCAACGCTGGATAGTCATTCCATTGTTCACCTAATTATTTGCCCATTGTTAGACATTTACACATGTTAGTTTGCTCATTGATAGTTGTCTTTTAAACCCATTCATTTTAATTTCATTTACTTCCAAGTGATTTCATATGTTTCAGTTATTTGCATTTTCTCTTTTAAGCATAATTTAACCTGATCTTTAAAGCATTTCAATGTCTCTCCCCCCTCATCTTAACCCCTTATTGCCAGACCTACAGTGAGTTATTAACCATACACATGATTTTATTCTCACAGATTTGAGACCACGATGACATCTTGGGGCCTTGTCGTCTCTTCTATCAACAACATCGCTGAAAATGTGAATCACAAGACGTACTGGCAGTTCCTTACTGGCAAGACACCTCTGAACGAAGGTGAGAGGATAAAAGAAACATGGGCATTTCCTCCATAGTTTGAAGGCTCCAGGATTTCATTTCTTTATTGAATTCATTCATTTATTTAATCAGTAAATAATTGTAAGATTGTATGTGCATATACAATAATTATATATACAGCGGTTACATGTATGTACATATATAAGTATTTGTGAATGTAAATACAGTGATTAGATAGATAGATAGATAGATAGATAGATAGAAAGATAGAATGGGTGGCTATCTGAAACAGCTTTTTAAAAAAAATCCAGAATCCTAACTCCACTCTGGGAAAATATCCAGTGAACAAGAAAAGTGGATTGATCTACTTAAAACAATAAGGGCTAAAGAAGGAAAAGGCAAATAATGTGAGAGAAAGCAAAAAAAAAAAAAAAACGATGGAAAAAGGAGCATGTGATCTAAGAAGATGGCTGCCTTGGAACTAAAAAAACTTAACATGTATATATAAAACAAAAGCACAGTGAACTCACAGGCAGTGGTAAACAAATATGAGGAATAGAATAATAGCCATTTGTGTAGTGATGCTACACTTCCTTGCTTCGTACACTCACTCTGTAGGTATTAGTGACTCTGTTTTTCCGGAGAGGGAAACTATGTCTTAGAGACACGAGCGGGGCTTGCCCCAGGCACACATCTGGGGCGCGACAGGGCAGATGTCCAGTCCAGGACGAATGCGCTCTACCCCGCAGCTTCACTCAAAATGCAGTCTCCACCTTCCTTGGCTGTACGGCTTTGTTTTTAAATATCCGAAGAAAGGAATGTCTGCACATGTGTTCTGTGTGCGGAAAGTGGGATAAATAAATCCTAGAGTTCAGCAAAATTTTTTCTTTAAAATTTTTGCACAAAAACTAAAATGTCCTCCAACTTCAGGGGCAATGGTGTATGGTTTTGTCTAAGGATGAGGTTACCTGGTTAATCTGGTATTAATTGTCACCATGCAGAGAGATGGGAGGCCAAATAAGGTCACAGCAGAGCCAAGGCTCGGCTCTGTAAAGATGCTTCAACATCCAGGACTACAACAGGACTGATGTTTTCCTGAGAATCTATCATGTGGGTAACAAAATCTGGCCAATCAGAACTTGTGGAATTGCAACAAAGCCAATAATAAGGATCTTATGGTCACGTGGGCCTTGATTAGAAGTCCTTTCTCTGATTTACTAGCTGCCTTTGGCAAGTAATGAATCTCCTCTGAGCCAGTTCCCACAGCCACAGAATGGACACAGCAGTCACCATATCCTGCATTATTGTGAGGATCAGAAATAATGGGTTTAAAATGAGTAAGTGCAAGGTCTTTTGCATGGCATGTGTTCAAAAGTCTAGTCATCATTAGTATCAGTTCCCCTGCCACCTTCAGCTCAAGAATTGCCTAGGGAACTTGACTCAGGTTTATTCTCACGTGTGCCAGCTGTCACTCTTCTCTGACAGGAGGGATGGCACACAGAAAGGCCTCAGAGATCCAAAAAGACTGGGGGCTGGAATTGTCATTCCCTCTGATGCCAAAGCTGATCATCAATATTGTCATCATCCAGCCTTCCTGCCCTGAAAGGCAAAAATTCTCAATTACATCAAAAGTGAACAAAAGCTCCTGCCCTGCATGCTCTAAATCTAGCTGAAATAAGCCATTTTAATCATAATCACCATTTATTGGACACTTATGCGTCAGGTACTATATTAGGTAGGCATCCAGTAGTCATTATTTCTAACCCAGGATAAATATTATTTGTACGATTTTATATATGAGGCTCACACAATTCAAGGGGTTCACCCAAAGACATGCGCCACAGGCCACCTGGAGTCCGGAAACCAGGACTCCCTAAATCTCACCTCAGTGCTCCTTCCATACCCACCAAGCTGCCCATTTCACTCCACAGTGATTTTTACTTCTCTAATGATAGACTCACCCTTTAGGAGTTGGGGGTGGTTATATGCGCCTTGGTGACCTCCTGTCCCTCTCTACTTGTTTCCAGGAGTTGCTGACTACGTACCTTTCAACCATGAGCACATCACAGCTAATTTCACCCAGTACTAATGACAAGGTAGTTCCAGTTCTATTGAACATCCCCGAAGGACTGTTCAATAGAACAGTCCTGGAATTCCTTTCACGTCATTTCAAACCTATGCAAAACAGTGGACATCTACGGTGGTACCATATTCCTGGAAAAACATGGAAACCATATGTAGAATAAATGATGCAAACTTCTCCTGAGTCTTAACATCTGTGACCCATGAAAACAAAGTCGGGCATCTCAAAGGCAATGACCCCCAGTCATCAGTCAAACCTAGGGTGATGGGAGATGGGAGAGCCCAGCTGATATTTTTGGAGATCATTCTGAGCTTGATCATTTAATCAACACACTCCTTTATTTCTACAAATGAAGTGATATATTTTAAAAACTCCTATTTTTGTTTCACATATTAAATACTCCTTTTCTAATAACTTATGTAAACATATAACATACGTATATACATAAAATGGCCAAAATTACTTCATATGAGACCCCCAGATGGTTCAGAATGAGGTAAACTATATTAATATCATAATTCTCCCCCTCCATTTCCAATATTTGTTCTGGGTAAATTCAAATTTAAATGTATATTTTTATATAATTTGTATATAAATATACATTTAATATAAATATAATTCATATTTAATATTTAATATAAATTTTAATGTATCTTACATAGTAAACATATATATACACCTATAATCCCACCTCATATAAATATAATATGTATAATTTTTATATGTTAAATATAGATATATCTATAGACCCACAATATATGTCGGTATATGTATATATGAAAACTTTAGAAGGCAATCATAACTCTAATCTCTGCTGGTAAAAGTCAACACTGGCACAAATTTTTTAGAGAATATGAAAATCTGAATCAAAACACCCAAAATATGCTCAACTTTGACCCTCCAAATATCCCAGTTCTGAAAGTTATACAAAAGGGAGAATCATAAGTGGACACAAATATACAAGAGTCAAAATGATGGGGCAATTAAAGTATGAACTTTAGACATGCAGTTACAGTATATACATATGCCTTAGATATGCCGTGTAGTGTGTGTGTGTGTGTGTGTGTGTGTGTGTACATGTCCAGGTCCCCATCCTAAATATACCTAATGGGTAAGTCACTATACCCCCAGAAAAGGCCAGGAAATGGAAAAAATTATTTTAAACAAAAATTTTTTTCTCATTTAACCATAAATTAGGCAACAAAAATAATGTATGTGTGCATGCCTGCACATACACGAGTCACACCCCCAAGGGCAGAGAGCGAGCTTCCCAGACCAGAAGAAACCATTATTATATGAAATGTTAAAGGGATTTATTTAAGAAAAAGATCAAAACTATGAACAATAAAATGGCAATAAATACATATCTATCAACAATTGAATCTAAAAAAACAAACTAAGTAAACAAGAACAGAAACAGAATCATGGATATGGAGAATGTGTTGATGGTTGCCAGAGGGAAGGGGTTGTAGGGGAATGGGGTGAAGAGGTGAGGGGATTAAGAAGTACAGAAAGGAAGTTGTTGCATAGCCATGGGGATGTAAAGTACAGTATGGGAAATGGAGCAGCCAGAGAATTTACACACATGACCTGTGGACACGAACAATGGTGCGGGGATTGCCTGAGGGCGTGGGGGTTGCTCGGTGGAGAGGGGCAAAGGGGGAAAACTGGTACAACTATAACAGCATAATCAATAAAATATAACAGAAAAAAATTTAAAAAGAGCCCTGCCTCAACTTTTGCTCTAATGATAGAAATTGGAGGAACAAGAGTGGCGTGGGTGGGAGGCAGTGAAGAGGGGGATCACAGGTTGGTTTCACGTATAGAAGCCTTGTTTTAGCTCCGTGCCTAGTAATGAACTGTGTTCATCTGTATCTGGAGCGGGTGGGGGGGAGACAGGGGAGTGATATTGACCTGGGATCTACTATAACAAATTGTAAGTCCACTTTGAGAAAGTGCCCTAATAAAATGTAGCTGTAATGTCCAAGACTGCCTTTCACTTTTTCTGTGACTATAATAAGTGCTTTTGTGACCTCTACTGGCCATGGCTGGTAAAGCCTAAACTTTATTTAGGGGAGTGGTCAATTATGCAAATTTGTGAAAATAGGAGGAAAGAGGAGGGAAGATTGCTACCAAGTACTTTTTGCTCATTAAAAATTGTATGCAGCTGTACTTGCCTTTAACGAGCTAGATGAATGACCTATATCAGGCACATGACTGAAAAGAACACACTGTTAAAGAAGTGGAGCTAAGCACATTATTTTCTCTAGCCCCTTCCACCTGGGCTTTTATCATTCCTTGAAATAGCAAAGAATGTTGCTCTGAATTTGCAAATGGCTCTATGATGAAAAAGGAGGAGGAGAAAAAGACTAATTCTGGCAAAGAAAATAGGGGCCAGACATTTAGATTTTTTTTTAAAAAGGTCACAGGATATGGTTCTTACCTTTCTCTTTCATTGTTTTATGCTCACTCACAGACACAGACAACAGTATGGTGATTACCGGGGGTGGGGGAGGGAGGGCGTAGCAGGGGATAAAGGGAGCCAATATATGGTGATGGAAGATGATTTGACTTTGGGTGGTGATCACACAATGCAATATTCAGATTATGTATCATAGAAATCCTCATTTGAAACCTACATAATCTTATCAAGCAACGTCACCCCAATAAATTTAATTTACAAATAAAATAATAAACACAGAAAATATAAAAAGTCTCAGGAAAGTTGGATGCGGGGGTTAGAAGATCGACTTTTGGGAGATTTTAGCTAATCCATTCTAGTAAAAGTAAAAATATCGAGGTTCTTGCACCTACTTTGCATTGTACTAGTTGTATAACAAATCACTTAATCACTGAACCTCAGTTTCCTACAAATAACGACCATTAAAATAGCAGATGTGTAACTACAGAGCTGTGAGAAATTAAAGATGGCGGAAACCATTCTCAGGGATCAGGGAAGACCTCAGGTCCCTCCTTCAATTTTCCCCAGGCGTTTATTTACACTTCTGACATCTCAACGTTACCTACTTGTATTCTCCTACATATATCATATTTTTCATATATATAAAATCCCTAAATAATAGGATCACTGTTAGTCATCTTTGTATATTCCACTGTACTTTACACAACTCTTGCAAGAAACAATAGACATTTTTGTAGTTACTATTTAAATGTAGAAGTTTGTTTTACCTTTTGGGCCTTTTACAATAAATGATGAGGTGGAAGTTTGGGGGCACCAAACTTCCTAAGCACCTTTGGATCTCCAACTTTCAGTGGAGGGGAAGGGGAAACACAGAAGAGCTGTACAGATGCTGACACTGGCTGCGGGTGAGAGGGAGATTGCATTTGGCCCTTTTAGAACTGCTCTTGGGACAGAAATGACTGCCTGTGATAAAGTCCATTAACTCTTTGAGGCAGATTCAATAAGCGCAGATGGTCAATAAGTGCATAAAATTATGGATAGGGAGAGTTCTCCCAGTAGCTTTGCAAGCATGATGGGTTTTCTTTGTTGTCATTTATGAAATTAATCCTTGGGAAAGACCACACGCAGATTTAGCATGGTTTAAATACAATAGACATCTGTTTCAATTTGCTAATCCCACTTGTGTTCTAGAAGCTTAGAAAAAGATCCTCTCTTGTTCTAAATATTAAAAAGCTTTAGACCCATATAGGTGATTTGCCCAACATCCTCCTGGAATAATTATAATTTTAACTTGATATCGAGTTATGATATCGTCCATTCACTGGAGTCTCTGGAGTCACACAGACTGTGTTCAAGTTCTGACGGTACTGTTTGTGAACCTGAGAAAATTAAATCCCTGATGCTTAGGATGGAATCTGCAAAATGGGTATAATGACTTATCTTGTGGATTTGTTGGGAGGACTAAATGCCTGACACATTATAAGTGCTCAGTAAATGTTAATGCATTGATGAATCAATCTTTGAGGGGCACCCTACAGAAGTGGTGTAATGCAGTGAATTAGAAGGAACTGTAAAATATAATATGAATGAAGCCACTTTAAAATGAAGTCAGAGCTGAAATCCCAGATGAATTGCCTTGCACTTCTTACTCCTCAGATCTCTGGAAGGTCAAAACCAGGGAAAATAACCTTTGTACGGGGCCTATAGCAGCTCTATATTCCAAACAACTATTTGCAAAGATAACAGGAAAGCAAACACTGTAACCACTGAACTGAAATTTTAAAACATTTAGAATGAGCGTCACTGTGTCCATTTATCTGAACCTACAGAAAGCCGTTCCCTCTATTCATGTAATTATTCGCCTTCCTTCTGTCACAAATATCCTTTGCCTTCACCTCCCAATTTAAACACGATTTGGGTTTCTGCCTAAAACATTGCTTCGCAGAATTACAATTCTTTTTGGATCTCAAAGGCTATTGGCTCTCGCCTAGACATTGTTACTTTTAGGTTAACAGAACCGAACTGCTATGTCAGTCCACGTTTTCTCAGCATCGTAATCCGCAGAGAAAACTCCCTGTCCGGCCACCCTCATCTAAAAGCCGAGATGGGAGGCAAACCCCAGAGCACCAAAGGGCAGCCCTTCCAGACCAGCAGGAGCCCGCACCGGAACCCACGCCCAGCGGCTCGGGTTTCTTCTGTTTCCGTGGGGACTCTCTGAGGAAGGAACCTGTGCAAATACAACTTCCGGCCCGACGGAGCGCGGCGAGAGCGAATTCCCGCAGGGCACTAGAACGCCACAGTCTGGGTCACGGTGACCTCCGTGGTCGCTGTGGGGAGCCCGGCGCGGCTGGACACGCCTGACCATGTGGCGTCTGCTGGCTCGCGCCAGCGCGCCCCTCCTCCGAGTGCCTTTATCAGGTCGGAAGTCCGCTGGGTCCCACAGGAGCTCCCTTTTTTCCACCCCATGCCCTATCCTGTCTCACACTCAAAGCAGGCCCTGCAGATGGTTGCCGAAGCGCCTGTAGGGGCTGCGGTTTGCTGCCGCCCCTCTGGCCAGGAGATTCGTGCAAAAGGGTCTCAGCCGCTTAGGGGGATTGGTGCCCCGAGACCTCGGCTAGTGTCTCTGGGTGCCTGAGCCTGTGAACGCATTGAGTGGAATCCGCGTCCCACCCGCCAAGACAACTCCATCAGGAGTGTCTTTGGCCCAGAGTGTATATCTGACCCTGGCCTCGTCGCCTTTCTCCTTTAATTTGATTTGTCTTTGTGCAGATTCTTGGGCAGCCCCGCCCGCCAGTGCTGGCCTGAAGACGCTGCTCCCGGTGCCGACTTTCGAGGGTGAGAGCTGATTTGTCATATTCATGTTTGTAAGCGTTTTGTCTGATGGAACCTAGCAGATGGTCGGTGATGACGGAGTGTTCTTGTGCTATCTCCATTCATTCATTCGGTAAATATGTACTGAGCGCATACTGTATGCCAGGCAGTGTTCTAACTAAAGAACAAAAGAGACCCGAAAAGGTCCCTGGTCTTATGGACCAAATGTGTAATGGGATAGCTCCCCATGGCCCCTCTCAGCTAGGGCTAATGGGCCTCGAATTTAGACTTTGGATGTTCTCTCCAAATGAGGTTACTTATGTGCAGTCACTTAACAAGATGATATGAAAAGCATTAAATTGTTAAATGTAAATATTGAAGGTAAGCTGCAATTTCGTTAATCTGAACACCCCCTCCCCTTTTTTTTAATATATTGGAAATCTCAAAAGTGCAAGGGGCCTGGACATCTGAGAACCTGATTTTCTACACATAATTGTTAAACTGCTACATGCTCCAGAAGTATATGTGGACCTGCAGGCCTGAGAAAGCACTACTGTTTCTCTCTAGCTTCATTCAGAAAACTTGGGTTAGGGGGAGTTCCTGTGACTCTCAAAAGCCTAATAATATCTAAATATCAAATAATTTGATAGTTACTTGAAGCATTCTGTTTTATATTTGACTCCATCATAGAGCCATGCTTGCTTTACTACAGAAATGTTTTAAATTATTTACAAGTTAATTTTTTTCCCCTAAAATGCCAGGCATGGAAAAGATGTAGGGTGCCTTGACATGCATTTCACCCACCCACCCTCACCCAGCAAGCCATTGCCTATTGTAGGATATGTGCAGATCTCTCTACATGAAGAGCCCCTGCCTAAGGAAAGAGCACTGATCCCAGGAGCCTTGGGTTGTAAGTTCCCCAACAAGAATGTGGCAGTGCAGGAGATCGTAGGTATTTTCGTGTACAATATAGTATTCTTTCCACTACCCCCACTAACATCCAGAGAGTCAATATAGTTTTGTTTTTGTTTTTAAGTGCCATACTGTCTGCCTTTGCTGTTTTAACTGGATGGCCTAGACCAAATTATAAAATGTCTCTAGGCTTCCAGTTCCTCTTGTATAAAATGGAGATTAAAAATACTACCTGCCTCATGTTCTGTTTCTTGATCTAGCTGATAGTTATGTGGCTGTGTTTAAGCATTCACTTTGTGATCATTCATGAGCTGTACAGTCTTTTATTTGACCCTTTGATATATGTGTGTAAAACTAAAGAGTTCAAAACTTTAAAAAAGGAAGCCCTAAAAAAAATACACACACACACACACACACACACACACACACTAGGGCTACAGAGTTTTTCTAAAAGATTAAATGAGATAATGCATTTAAAGTATTCTGCTCAATTCCAGCACTAAGTTAAAAAAAAAAAAAAAGTTGGCTAGCGTCAGTCTGAGTCTTGTATCTCTGTACTGTCCCAAATGGTCCCTTTTAGAGTGTTAGGCACAAGAGTAGGCATTGAATCAATGCAGGGTTTGAAAGATAAAACTTTGCTATCTTCAAAAAACATTTACATTAACCACTGTCATAGCCAGGGGATTCCAGCGTTAATAACAGCATCCACAAGAAGAACCTAACATACTTTCAGAGTTATTGTTCCATAGTAACTTTAAGACTTTCACCTAGTTGCTATAAATCTTTCTAGGAAGAAAATGAATCCTTTGAGATGTGCAGTTTACTTATCTTTAATTGTCTGTGCTCCTTTTAGATGTTTCCATTCCTGAAAGGCCAAAGCTGAGATTTGTGGAAAGGGTACCACTTGTGCCAAAAGTGAGAAGAGAACCCAAAAACTTGCGTGACATACGAGGACCTTCGACTGAAGCTACTGAGTTCACAGAAGGCAATTTTGCAATCTTGGTGAGTTGAGTTCAGCATCAAACAGCTACATGGGGGAAGCCAAGGATTAACATAATCTCATACTCTTTGAATCTCTACCTTCATTGGTTTTATTAAAACTGCCACCAGTTGCTCTTAAACTGAAGTGCAGTAACCAGTAAACATTTGAGTTACGAGTCTTTTTTTTTTTAATGTAGAATTAAAATAATGTAAAAGCAGGGAAAGAAAGAGGCTATCTAATTTACTCCATAATCAGACTATGAGATCTTCTCAGGCCTTGGAAAAACAAAACTGTCCGGTATTTAGGGTGTGAGACAGCTGCTCCCTTACTCAGCAGCTACCCATATGGGTGTGGACTAGCCTTTATTTCCCATCAGGCAACCAGAGTAGTGTTTTAAAGTCCTCTTCCCACAGCCTGCGTGATCAGTCCCTGCCTCCCTCTCAGAACCTCCCGTCGCAGCCCCTGTCCCCCGCTCCTTACTCCAGCCACACTGGCTTCTCCAACTCATCATGCCTTCACCCACGCCACCCCTCTGCCTGCAACACCTGCCTCTCCCTTTGGCTGCTTCTTACTGGTCTGGCCTCAGCTTTGAATGTCGCCTCCTCAGAGAGGCCTCTCCTGGCTGCCCATGGAGTGGGCCCACCCTTGTTCTCATTTGTTACTCAATCCTCAGCTTTCCATGGTACTTATTAGAGCTCTTATTTTCATGAGTATTGTTGAAGCCACAGTTGCTATAAGAAGACAAAATAACAGAGCCCATAAAAGTTTTCCAAATTCCTATGTGTTTCTAACTCTGCCATTCACTTTTAGGCACTGGGTGGGGGTTACCTCCACTGGGGCCATTTCGAAATGATGCGCCTGACGATCAACCGCTCTATGGACCCCAAGAACATGTTTGCCTTGTGGCGAGTACCAGCGCCCTTTAAGCCCATCACCCGCAAGGGTATGGGGCAGCGCATGGGGGGAGGCAAAGGTGCCATTGACCACTACGTGACTCCCGTGAAGGCTGGCCGCCTCATCGTAGAGATGGGTGGGCGCTGTGAATTCAAAGAGGTACAAGGTTTCCTCGACCAGGTTGCCCACAAGTTGCCCTTCCCAGCGAAGGCCGTGAGCCGTGAGACACTCGAGAAGATGCAGAAAGATCAAGAGGAACGAGAGCGTAACAACCAAAACCCCTGGACATTTGAGCGCATAGCCACTGCCAACATGCTGGGGATACGGAAGGTACTGAGCCCCTACGACCTGACCCAGAAGGGGCGATACTGGGGCAAGTTCTGCCTGCCCGGACGCGTGTAGCAAGGATACGAGAAATAAATGCACAGAGAGAAGGGACGCCTTTGTGTTCCCTCAGCCTACCCTGAAAGTCTTTGGGTGGCTCTGATGTCAGAGCCACGGAGCAGCACACAAGTGCTGTAGATAATTTCTGAAGAATTGTACGACATCTCTTAACTTTTTCAGTGCATTATATTTATATTAAATAAAATTTGAGTATCAACTCAGGTTATAACTTCTCCTTGGTCACTCTTAATCCCTTCAATGAAGAAGCAGATCTGATGGACTCTTGGGAGGTTGGGCCCTCCCTGGCTGTAAGGTGAGCATCTACAGGGCAACAGCAGGTGTTTGCACCTCTGATGCAAGTCAGACTTAGTATCTACACTAACTTTTATATGCACACGCTTCACAAGCGAGTTTCTGTAACATTCTACTAGTTACAAAAACAAACTTTTGGGAAAGCAAAGAAAAAAAATGACAGTACATGGGTTGATTCAACAGATATTTATTTATGCCCAGCCTACCCGTCTTCTCTCGGTCTCAGCAGTGGGGGGCTTGGACAGTATGGCCAGGAACACACCCTTGCCTTTTAGCAAAAGGAACTGATAAAAACAAAAGTTGAAATTGTGTGGTCTTTCCTAGGGGTGAAGTTTTTTGAGGAAGAGTGGCTCTATCTTTGTATCCCTGCAGGTTCAGTACAGGGCAGTGTGCCACACCACACTCTTAATAGCCACCGATGGATAAATGAGGGCTCCATGGTCCCAGCTCCCTCTTTGCCCGTACCAAGATTAATCTATTTTTCAGAATTAGCCAGCAGTATCTTTCTGTCCAGTGTTCAAACTAAAGGAAATAGAACTATTAAACCATTTGTTTTTGAAGGCAGGTAGATAGCACACTGAAATGTCAAATATTTTTACCCCTTTCTTAAAAAGATCCCCCACAAATAAAGTAATTTACTTTGAAAAGTACAAATTTACCTCAACAGTTGGGTGGTCCTCAAAAGTTGTATACTATTTTTAATGTAATTTTAGTTAACCTCTTATAATATAACTACTAAGTCTTATAGAAGAAACAGGAACCTTGCATTGGGAAGCGCTTGGAGCAGTTTCTGATACACTGTTGGCTGACAATGTCAGTTTCAGCTAGCAACACGAAATGGGTAAAAGGTGATGTGAGTGACAGTCCGACCTCAACTCTGTGACCTAGCAGCTTCATCCCCTTCACAGCACGGTCCTGCTGGCTGCTGCAGGTCCCATCGTACTGTAAACCTCTTTTGTTTTGGGTCCATGTTTAGTTACTGAGTCACCATCCTGGGGGCAACCATCTTAGCAGAGAGGCTACTGGTAGCACCCCACCATCACCACCCACGGAGAAAGGACTTTACAGTATAAGTTGCTATAAGGGGGATCCTGTTTTATTTTTACTTAAGTAGAACAATGCATTCCAGGCATTTCGTGCGACCCCTGATACTAACACACTGTTTTCCACTGGTGCCTTTAAGGGTTTGAGAGTCAAATCCAAGGACTTGTCCATAAGCAGAAATCAAATCTTAATTACAGGCAATTAACTCAACAGACAGCGGAGTGTTGTAAGAGGCAGGCACTGTGTTGAACACTGAGGACACAGCACGGAGCAGGACAAGCATGGTGCCTCTCAGTGAGCACTCCGCTCTGAAGACTAGTGGGCCCTGGAAGGAGGAAGCAGATATAGGGTGGGACCTAGGAGAACCAGAAGAGCAGAAGTAACAAGTGCCCCGACCCTGATCAACTTACAGCGGGGAACAGAAGATCCTGGTGAACTGGGCATACGGCGGCATCCGCCTTTATTCCCTGAACAAGGTGCCTCTCGCCCTGCCGCCCATCCCTTTAAACCGCCTTTCCGACCAGCCTGGTACTTTCTGTGCTCCCTGTCCCCTCACGCCTGCCCCCCACCCAGCTCTGTACTGTCGTCAGTCTCCCTCTGCCCGACTGTCAGTAGGTGGCTGATGGATGCCCTGTGTCATAAGAGGGTTCGTAATGGAAAGGGGAGTCGCTGTTGAGGAGTCCGCAGTGAGAAATGATGGCACCACCACGGTGGAAGGAGGATTAAAAATGCCAGTCGTGGATCCAGCTGCGAGGGCTAGAGGAGATAACAGAAAAGTGGAGGGGAAAAAAATCAAACATCATTCAGCAAGGTGTTCGAGATCGGGCTCACCAATCCCTCTCCTGCAGCAGTGAAAGGCTACTCACAAGGCTACGTTAATTTGTCCTAACCTTGTAACGGAGAAAGTATTTCTATGTCAGGTTTCCTGTGTGGCCCTCTTCCAAGGAATTCAGGGTGCTTCTAACGCAAGAACTGATCCTTTATGCTTCGGCCATTCCCGGATGACAAGGCCCGCACTTCGCCGCAGGAGGCCAACTCCCTCACACAAAGCATCCTGCTGCCGGGGCCCGCGTGGCCCAGGCCGCCGCCTCTGTCTCCCCGTGTCCCTACTGCTGACTCACTCGGCTCACTTTTCTCTCTAGGAAGCATCTCTTTTTCTTAGCTTTCTCCAACCTTCATCTCTTCCAACACCCAATCCCGCCCAAATTAGGGCACCTGGTGACATACAACGAAAGCCCTCAGGACAGGAGCGTCTCAGGTACGGGAAAGCAGGCCCGACCCTCCCCACAGATGGCTCACCTTTTTCAGGCAAATATGCCCCCAATGGTAGAGGCTAAGATGACTGCGAGGACGACGCAGCAGATCATGATCATGATCTTCTTCTGCTCACCCAGCCAGGGAAAGAAAAAGCACGTGAGAAATGACATCGCTGTGCAGACAGAGTTCCCGAGGAAGGGGAGCGGCGTGGGTCTGGACGTGGAAGAGGACACGAAGGAAAGGGGAGATGGATCTGGCTTCTAGAACCTGGAGTGTAAAATGGGGCTTCTAGGTGGGGGGTTCAAAGTCAGTCCGCATCTGTCTCAGATGACAGCAGTTTAGTATGTTCTGCTGTCTAGACACCATCACACCGATTCACCCCACTGCCTCCTGCAGCCAGCACTCAACAAGTGGGCCAAACTCGTTTGGGGGGAAGCACCTCAACCCTGATACTCAAATACAGTTACACTGTACTCTGAGAGTGGAACCATTTTCAAAAATTAGAACTTTTGATCCACCTGACCCAGCACATGTTCAAAAAAGATTCCACCTGTTCCAAAACCGAAACAAAAACCACCACATGGTGGCGCCCGATCACTAAGTCTTGCAGGGAAATAAAGCCAGAACTGTTTCGCAATCAATATAAAGTCATTTATTTTTAAATAGCAATAAAATAATCAAGTTTACATTTTAAAAAACATACAAACAACAAAACCCTTCACTTACTGTATTCCAACTATAAGCCCCAGACCTCAGTCTCAGCAGAGCAAAAGCCTGTGATTAGAGCTTGTCTGGCCTCGCTGCTGGAGCCAGTCCACTGTGGACTTCATAGCCACGGGCAAGAGGGCGTCCCCTTGGCTCTGTCTGAGTGCCGGGCGACGCCTGCGAGTAAGCGGCCTTTGCGAAGGAAGCCAGTGGGCAGTGCCTGAATGAGGGCGCTCAGCCTGTCTTAGAAAGCCTTCAAATCAATGCTGAAATACATTAATAAATCACACAGACTGATGGGGACCAGCAGGGAATCGAAGAGCCTCGACCCGGAGCTGGCAGTCACTGCACCTGGAAACGTCTTGGCTATTGCTCTGCTTCCTCCCTGACAAGAACGAGGGGAGACAACCTGTCAAGCTCGTTAGCCTGGGAGAAGGAAGAGCTACTCAGCAGTCCCTGGTGTCTCCCAACGGACTCCGCCCTGGAGACGGGGCAGTCGAAGGTCACACGAATGACAGCAGATTGCTCTGGGATATTCTCAGGACAAGCCTAGCCTTGGCGGCAGGTAGGGAGAGGTGTCAAAACTTGGCACAACTATCTGCTAAGCAGAAGAAAGTAATGGAGGTCAACCTAGTCCTCACCCCGAAGATCTGTGACTCTCCCAGTGCTCATCTAAAGCCAGCAGGTTTCTTGATGACATGGGAAGATCATGTTTCTACTGTGACTCATTTGCAGGTAAGCAAATGTCTCTTACCTAATTTTTAGCCTAGATCAAGGTTGTATTTTACTTGAGGTTATAATGTCTTACACCTCTAGCTTCCTACTTCGTGAGAGACACATGAAAATGTTTATATCACATACAATTATAAAAATTCATCTGGAACCATGAAATGAGTGACCGCGTGCTAGCACCGGTCTGAAGCATTTCCAGAGCCAGCAACTCAAGCACCTTGTTCCTGGCCCTATTTTAAGTGCCAACAATTTTTTAAAGCAAAACATATTTGACTTCAAGGCAGCGGTTTCACAAAGCATCACTCTTAACACTGGGCAACCAGCTTCCAAGACTTGCCATGAAAACAAATACCCCTACTCTCGGCCTTTGCAAAGGGCACCCTCCGATGACGGCATCATGCTGGCACCTCCCCACATAAACATGAAGACTGCAATGCAGACAAATATCGAAGTGGCCACCAAGCTGAATGTACTAAGAGCTTAATTTAAGGCTGAATTTCAGACCAATCAGCTCCCGGACCAAAATGACATCTGCTAATCCCTCGTATTTTCAGGACATAGGAACAACAAACTGTGAGGACAGTTCCTGCCAGTACAAGACTCAAGTCCAAATTTTGTTGTTGCACTAACTTGGAAGAATCCCTTTGCTTTGTTAAAGAAACCCTCTAAAAAAGTACAATGCAACTTTTGGGAGAAGAATACTCCATGAGGTAGAAAATACAGCACCTCGGCAAGGTCTCAGATCGTTGGCTTTCCAAGGTGTGAGGCAAAATTTGACACAGCAGAGGGGAGAAAGAGAAGCCAGGTCGGTGCAGGCACTCCAGGAGAGAAGGTTCTGAGGAAAACTCAGGGTTGCATCAGGTAGGTTAGATTCCTCCGGGGCTAAAGGTTTGCTGGGTCAGGTCCAAGGACGGTTACAGGAAACAAAGGAATGGGTCCCACTCTCTCTCAGGAAGGCCATTCGAACTCCGTTCCCATCTGAAGACAAGGCGGCCACACCAGGCAGGAGTAAAACCGGGCTGTAAGGGAGGCAGGGGAAGGCGGAGCTGATCAGTGCACAGGATGGCGGTGTGACCTTAAGAATCAGCCACAAACCTGGAAGGTGGGAAGAAAAATCAGAAATGCCCGAAAAAAGGAGAATAATGGGGAGAGGCGACACTAAACCTGAGAAATCCAACAGACATACCCAAGACGGGAACTGAAATTAAACATCCCACTGCATAAGAAGCAAAGGTCTCGATGAGAAGGGAAATTTCAAAAATCTCGGCTTTCTCTAGTTCTTCACACAGGCTGTCACATCCCCATGGAAGGACTTCTCAGGGGGGAGGCACAACCACTTGTTGGAAACACTTGTTCTCTCCCCAACCAGTCTGGTTCAGTTTGGTTGGGCATTGTACCACAAAGCAAAAGGTCGCCAGTTCAGTTCCTGGTCAGGGCACATGCCTGGGCTGCAGGTTCCATCCCCAGCCAGGGTGCAATGCAAGAGGCAACCGATCCATGTTTCTTTCCCTCTCTTTCTCCCTCCCTTCCCATGTTTCTAAAAATTAAATAAATAACATCTTTAAAAAAACAAACAAACAACCACCTATTCTCTCTGTGGGGCCCACATTAGCGCCTTTCAAATACACGCTTCAAAAGCTTTCTGGGACTTGAACCTTTTCCCTGACTGCCCTTACGCTCCACTTTCCTTAGAAGGCAGAAAGGTGCCCTGGGAAGAAAATGGAAAAGTCCAGGGGTTATATCATGGCTGCACCACCCTGTGAGCTGTGTAGGCTTGGGCAGGTTTCTTACCTTTATTGAGCTTCAAAGAACTTCCCTGTCTAAAAAGGAGGTAACGTTATTCTCTTAGAGCAATAACTGCTACACAACTAGGGAAGAGAAATGTGGGTTGTCTTCCTTCCCTCCTCCTCAGAGACCTCTCTCCCCCAGGTCACATGGAGGCAGAGGGGAGTCCAGACCTGGTGACAATCAGTCCTGATTTTATTAGGAAACGGAATACATCATGGTAAGCGACTCAACTGCTCAGTGACTTAGCATGTCGGCTGAAAATAATATATTAATGAGTCTCCTCATTTTAAAAAATTCATTTACATTCTGAATTCCTGGAATAAGGAATGGTACAGGGCATTACGAATTTGCAAGAAACCTTTCACCCAGGGATGTGACATGATATCAACCATTATGCCTTTGCTTAATTTTAACATCCTTTCCAATGAGGGTCCAAACAAAACTTGAACTTTAAAAGCAAAAAATGATAATAATAAAGGGCTAGACACCAAATGCTGGGGGGGAAAGAACCAATCAACTAATTACTCAAGAGATGCTGATCACCTCATTGCTGCCTGTCTCCCCAGGGGAAGGCAAATGTTTTACTGCTGTAACAGTGCGGCCTTCAGACCCTCCCGTCACATAGAAGGAAGAGGGAAGAAACACAACACGAAGGGTCGCCTCTTTACATCAACATGGTAGTCTGTATCAAGCTTTAAAATTATTTCTGTTTACCTCAATAATCCAACTTCTATGAATTTGTAATAAAGACAATAGAAATGAGAATACTATGTAAGTTAGTCATACTGTTAGTAACAGCAGAGCAATAATAACAAACCTCCGACACCGGGAACATGTTCAATAATTGACAGTACTTTCACAATCGTGTGCTGAAAATCAGATTTACAAAGAGGTTTTACTGGTGTGGAATGATGCTTATAATTCTATAACTGGGTAAAACACTACAGATAACTATAAATATAGATATCTACAACCAAAAAAACATAGTCTGACTGTATAAAACTATATCTGAGTGTGTAAATATGCCATGAGGCTATCAGCCATAATATTAAACATTAATTCTGTTCACCTTTTCTGTTTTTTATGGGTTTTTAAACAAAAATACTATATTTTACTCATAAAAAATATTCAAGAAGTCACAGACTTAACAGTCCTGAGTTTTAACAGCCCTGGTAATTAAGTCTTTCTTACCCTGTTACCACGACACACATGAAATCCTGATTCAGGGGTGAGCTTTATTCTTTTTACCAGATTTTCAAGAAACCAATAGGCTAAATTTTAGTCACTATCCCGTAAGGTTCTCTAGACTTTGTAGACAATGGTAAATGGCCACCTTGTTGTACAAAGAGAAACTGGGACATAGTACAGGACCCTCCTGGGTCCACTATCCCCTGCGTGTTCAAACTTGGTTCTGTTACTTAACTTCCCTTTAAGCCAAGGTGGCTTCATCTGTAAAATGTGAATAAGAGCACCTGTCTCACCAGGGGGCTGTGAGGAGTCAACGTTCTGTGTACGTGGTGTTTTGTGTCTTGTCTGGCACAATTCAACACTCAAAAATGTTGACGACTCAATCATTCTTGATCCAACCACTCAGCCACAAAGCAACCCCCACAGACCCCAATTCTGATTCAAAGCTTCATTTACATTGAAAAGGAGACAAAAGCAAAGCCCAACATCCAGGAAATCCAGTCAGAATTCAGGAGACAAACACCAGACCCAAAACACACGTGGCACCCAGCTTGGGAACGTGCTCACTGGGGAGGGAGCGTGACTATGAGGCGCTCAGACAGGCCAGGAGTGGCGGTGAAATACATTCAGAGGTAAGAGCAGGAGCAACACCCACGAGACAGGAACCAACAGGAGACCGGGCCATGGGCTGCAGCCAGAACCCAAGAACAGAATTCTGAAGAGCGAAAGGACGCACAGGCAACTGAAAGGTTCAGAGAGCTCGGTGTCCCCAAGGACGATCACAAGGTGGAAGACGCGGAATTTGAAATCCCAGGCTAATTTGTCAGGAGAGAGCCAAAGCAGAGTCCCGAGAACCTTCCGTTTACTTACATTTCAGTGCAGCAGCCTCTCAGGCCGCCCTTATTTCAGCCCAACGGAAAGTCCAATAATCAACGCTAAAATGCCCAGCAAGACAACTACTACCACAATGATAATTATCAATTTCTGGAGAGGGATAAGAAAAACAAACACGAGTCATTATTACAAACAACCAAAAAGCAATAATAATAATTCATCCAAAACCCGGCCCCTCTCACCTTGACTTTGAGAGCATCTTATCAGTTCAAATAAAAAAGCCTCCATCTCTCCACGAACACATCTATTAGAATGCTTTATATCTGTTAGATCACTTCTTGGCTAGCAATGTATTCCAGGTAGAAACACGGAGCTTCTGTCAGCTCTCAGCTCAGACTGCGGTTTTGCACATGTGGACAGACGTGTGCAAAACGAACAACTGTCACAGAGCCACCAAGTAGCAACAGGCCAAGATATTAAGTGACTCGTTTTTCCTTTTCAAGAAGGGGTATAAAGACGTTTTTGGCGTAGTCCTAATTTCAGAGTTCTGTCCATTTCTCCCATAAATTACACCACCCCTGACAGTCCCAGTGGCTGTGGATCAAAAAGCGTGATTATGGGCCTGTTGTGAGCCAGCCTGGGTTCATCCCATAAAATGACTCCCCCGCATCCTAAATCCCTGCACAAGCCATAAGCAAAGTTAGAAGAAAAACAAGGAACAGAAGAACGAATATATCAGAGCCCGGGAGAAACAGAAAAGAACAGTCTAAAAAGCCAAAGCCACGGGGCTGGCTACCAGTCAGTGGGCAGAGGAGCGGGAAGGCCTCCAGTGTCAGAGCCACCAGCAGCAGCAAGGGGGCTGGGGAGGTAAGACGCTGTGGTGGGGGGAGCATGACCGGAGCGTGCGTCCGAGCCCCAGCTCCCATGCCGACCAGGCGGCCTGAAGCCAATTATTGAAACGCTTCACCCCTGCCCCCTGACAGTGTCACCTACGAGGTAGAAAGAATAGGTGCCCCATGAAATACACGAGTAAGACGTGCACACAGCAACCGGCACAGCAGCGGGTCTCGGCCGAGAAAACGCGGGGCAGAGCCTGCGCTGATGGAGCAGAAGACAATGAAGAGGAGGTTTCTGAAGACGGAGGAGTCGAGTGGAGCAACTGAAAGGACGACGAGCGCTACCCAAGAGCAGCACCAGGGCAGCACACCCGCGTGGCGGAGCTGCGATCAGTGTGGGTCCCTGGGTGAGCGCCTGGGAGCCAGATCCACACCAGGCACACCTGGGAGGGAAGGGCGGCCGGTCCCCAGGGAAGGCTGACACGGGTGTCTGGGTGAGGCCAGGACAGGGAGAGAAGGTACAGGCTCGAGGGCACGGGTGGGGATGGCCGGAGAGAGGAGCGGCAAGTAGGAGCAGCTGGGACTCAGGTGCTCACCCTCCGGGCTTCGCTCTGATACTTGACGGCCTTTTTGGTGTCGGCCACGGCCCGCTCCACGAAGCCCACCGACTGGTCCATGTTGTTCTCAATACGGTCAATCATGGCTCCCTTTCCCCCAGCGCAAGAGGTGGTAGCGGCAGGAAAAGAGACAGGGAGAGGGAAGAGAGAGCGAAAGACAGCACGCAGAATGGACTCTTCTCTGACGGCAGCAGGAGCCTCACCTTCCGGGCCTGCCCCTGGTATTTCACGGCTCTCTTAGTTTCGTCCCGTGCCTTCTCCACGTGGTCCACTGTGTGCATGACGTTCAGCTCTATGTTATCTAACATCTCGCCCTGCAAAGGACAAACACTCGTCACACCCAGTCGCCACCCCCCGCCCCAGGGCAGTCCTAGCTATCGCCACACTGTAAACTTCAATGCCAAGAGGACCACCCAGAAACCCTGACGTGCAGCCTTCCGGGGGGCACACTTCCCCTTTTCCCCCGTGATTTACCCACAGTTCCCAGTCCTGGGTGGCCACTCATTGAATTACTTTTCTGTGACAGGTATACTGGGCTGGTCACCTGGGGCACATCGCCTAGACGCCCGGTAACGACATGTTCCTAGGGCGTCACCAGGATCCTGGCCTCTTCCCGGCCGTTGGGGCCTGAGCCAAGTTCGTGTGTCCTGCACTAAGCTTGTTCAATGCTATAGAATAGTGCCTGGCACACCGCAGGATTTCAGGGAATATCCAAGGCTGGGAACGCGTGCTTTCTCTAAGAGACATTCCCAGGCCCCTCACGCGATATACTAGGTGCACCCATGCTATCTGGCTCAGAAACAGTGGTCTCTGAACAACCATTTCCCAGCAATTACTTCCTGACAGGAAGTTGTGTCATTCCAATTAATTTCTGGCATCTTAGGACGGGAATTCCCCTCACCTACCTACGCTTTCCTCAACCCGACCCCTCGCTTGAGGGCAGCCTGTATGCAGAGAAGGCACTTACCAGCACTTGAACCTTAAACCAGCTCCTCGGCAAGGCAGTGTGGGGGAAAGAAAGAAAAGTGGGGCTGGCGGGACTACAAACGTGGTCTCAAAGGCCAGAAGGGGTGGAGGAAAGGCGCCTGAGCCCCGAGCAGGGAACCGATGTCAGCAACCAGCCAGGCAGTGCTGGGGCTTCGGTTAGGTTTTGCGGTCCCTCTCCCAAGGGAGCGGTTTTCAGTCCTTCCCAGCTGGCCAAGCAGCTGCAGGTTCACAGTGACGGGGGCGCGACACCAGGACACCGTGCCATGTCTGACTGCATCGTAAGGACTGGGAGCGATCTGACTATGTGACACTAACATCACACACGGGGACAAAGACTTACACCCCTGAGAAGTGTACCCAGGGATGAAACAAGCTGTCCAGCTAAGCACCTTGAGTGTTTCCAGTTTGTATGTAAATGTGGTGCTATTCCTTCATTCATTGTGTTGCCTGCTCTTGTTCCTGAGCAAAGTGTCAACATTTTTGGAAGAACAAATACAGAATAAAAAACAAAAATGGAAAGAAATTAAAACTTCTGTTAAACCTAACTTTTCACTGTTAAGTCGGGGAAAGATCACGTTTTCGTTATTACCAGTGAAATAGTCCATACCAGGGGACTGTTTTAAGGCATCATCATTAGGAGCCCAAATATCTAATTTAAAAAGTAAATAAAGATATCCTGAGTCCAGAGGGAACTAGGCACTTGACAGATACATCAAACCTCATATTAACTAGAAATAACTGTGAGGCCAAAGTGCCAGGAAAGGCTGACAGAGCCAAGACTGCCCCACCGTGTCAGGGTTCAAGAGTGCTATCCTTTCCCTGGGCTACTGGGGTTCTGTTTCTCCAGTAAGTAAATCGTGATCGCTCTCCCACCTCACCCCACCTGGCTCCCAGTCCCTTCCTCGCCATTCTCAGGAGAACCTGAGCTTCCCTCTCCTCCCCGCCACACTGGTACCTACGGCCGGTTACCTGATTCTCCACCAGCATGGCGATGTCCATGAACATGTCATGAAGCTCCTTGATGCTGCTCTCCAGCCTCACGATGTCCTTGTGCCGTCCCTCGATCTCACTGAGGGCTTGCTTGGAAATCTGAGAGTCGATGATCTATAAGCGGCCACACAAGGACGAGCCATCAGCCACCATCCCCTGCCAAAGCCCTCACACACGCTCCTGCCGAGCCACTCACCTCCCTGCCTTGCGGCACCTGCAGCCCACCCTCCACTCGCTACCCGAATGGGGCTCCCCAGTGGCCTCCCTCCTGTGTGGAAGGGCGTGCACCCCAGCTCCCAAGTCACTCACCCCTGAAGTGAAGATGGCAGGGTTTCCACTCTCCAACATCTCCTCCAGCTCCTCATCTGTTGTCTTTTTGCCAGCTTTATAACAAAAGGAGAACATCAAATACAAGGTTAAGCACACTATTTCAAAAGTTCTCTGGAAATTAAGACTACGGCCACTCCGCCATACAGATTAACAACACTCTCCCAGCCGCCTCCAGACTCGCCTGTCCTCAAATTTCTCCCCTAATGCGACTCATCCTTAACACGATTAGCAATTACCTTCCTAAAGCATACACCCGACCACATTCCTTCCCAGCTCAGAACGTTTACTGGCCCCATCGCTACACCATGGAATCCAAGGCCCTCAGGACAAGGAGCCAATTCCTGGGTAAGCGCTCCCTCCATCCCTGTGAACCTCACACTGCTACTCCCAAATGCACACTTTCCCCGGCCCTGGACAACCTGCCACTCCTACATACACCTGTGTTTTCCTGACTACATCCTCGTTCCTACAGTCCCTCCACTTACAGGGCACGCCACCCCGCGGGGCCTTGCATCTCATGTTACTCAATTCCTAAAGGCCATGGCTTCATTAATATCGTCATTCCTCACCGCAACTAGCCCTGCACCTTTCACTTCATAAATGTTCTTTGCTATCCAAAAGACAGCAAAAAATGGCGTGAGTCCCCAGGAGAGCAACTGTTTAGTGTCTCTCCTCTATCTATAGGAAACGCTGGCTCCCACAAGGACAAAACCACCTGGGCCTGATGAACACTGAGCCGCCTTTCAACCCAAGAACCAGCGTCCAGGAAGAGCCAGTGTTGGAACACCTGCCTGTCCTGGGCTTGGCCGCAGGCTATGAGGCAGAAACCACGAGCGCGGCTGGGGCACCTTCTCCCCGGGTCTCACAACTGGGACGCACAGCCACACGGCGGGAAAACATAAAGACGCATCCCCAAACTTCAGACACGTACTGATTTCGAGCTGCCGCTGGATTCGCCCTTTGCTGCGTTCACGGAAGTCCACCTGAGCCTCATTGTATTTGGTCATCACCTCCACAAACTTCCGGGAGAGGACGGAGTGCTGTGGGGAAATGTCAAGTGCAGTAAGCCCCCAGAAGGTGGGAGCGGTAGGGGGGTCCCTCACTGTTGTAGAACCGCCACCCCATGGGCACCACTACACAGCTTTGTCTCCAGCAGTACAGGCCTTGGGATCAGAAGACCAATACAGGAAACTCGACTTGTCCATTTCCTAACTTTACACCAATGGGAGAGACCACTGACCTTTCCAAAGTATGTCTTCAGCGTCTGTTCACCTGCCCTGCTGGCATCACATGCTGATTGTGAAGCCAGACAAGATAATCTGTGAATCTCAGAGCCCTGCACCCACATGGACCGGGAGCATTTTTCCGCCACAACCCTTGGCTTGCTTTCTGACGCTCCAGACTCCCTTCCCACATCCGGTATCTGCCAAAGATCCTGAGTTCTTACTCAAACTGTTCTCCCCAACTTCTCCTGCTTCTAACTAGAAAAGTTGATGCATTCACTCAGGAGCCATTAAGCTTTAATGGTTTGAAGAATTACCAATATTTATGCTTTTTTCAAACCCACTACCACCACTCAAATTCAGGAACAAAATCATTGCAAAAACCCAACTCAAGACCCACCTGCCTCCTGCCTCTTCCCTACTCTGACCCAGCTTTCAAAGAGCTGCCCGATTACCTTCCCAGCAGCCTACAACCTGATGTAAAGCTATACGGGCTGTTCGATCATAATCAGGTGCCCTAGTCACGCAGTCAGGGACCTCTGGAGCACGGCACTGCTTCCTCTACCGAAAACTCAGCATCCCCAATCCCACAACAGACTGTCTTCCCAGGCGGGCTGCCCTTCCTCGTTTTTGCCCTTCATCGCCAGCCACCCTCCCACCCCTGCTGCCGCCACCCACACACACACACTGCTCCTGACCCCTGGCCTCTTGGGAGAACCTCTGTCCCTGGGCCTGTCCCTGTGGGCACTCTTAGGCCCAGCTTCCTCTGGTTACTCCCAATTCCTCCTGAAATCTTTCAATGCTGACGGCACCCGCATCGGGTTGTGTCTTCTCACGCCACTCTCCTGTCAGGTCTTACATAATAGTTTCCTTATGCCACCTGAATGTCATGCCAGTTCTTTAAGGACAAGGACCATGTCTTTGATGAGCACCAACCAGCCTAACTCCAAACTGGACAGCGAATGACAAACAATCTTTAGAGAGATTTCAGTTTCCTTGCCTATAAAACAAAGAGGCATCTGAAACCCTAAGCTGTGCTCTGGGAGCCCTGGGAAGTCCTTCAGGCGCCTCCTTGGAGAAGGAGTGTGTGAGAGAGGGGCCAGGAGGGCGGGACCCGTCCTCTACTTTACCCTGGGCAGCTCCCCCTTACCAGTCCTTGAGCCAAGCTCCAAATAAGAAGTGCATTTTTTTAAAATCCCGAACTAAGAAAAAGAATAAAAGATTGGACTACACGATCGAAAGACCAGAGAAAGTCCTACCTGTGATTTCCGAATCCGGAGGTCTGCTGTCGAGCGGATCTCATCTTCTTCAATGTGCCGCTCCATATCTGGAGAGGAGAGACAGGTTCTTCTAGCAACACACCTGCCACTCTCTTCCGAGACACCCATGGTTCAGTTTAAACCTCCTCACTTGTTCTCAAACAGCCAGCCCGTGAAGATGAAACAACAGGCAGGTACAATCTCAAAAAGCCAGTTTACATGTGAGCCCCAGGACTTGCTTCCACACCCTTTACTGTTCCCAGGTCTTCTTTGACTGTATCTTAGCACAGTGGTTAACAGCACGAGTATCTGTCACCAAGAAACTTAGCCTGAAACCCTAGTCCTGCCACTTATTAGCTGCATAGCTTTGGGAAAGCCACTTCACCTCTCCGTGTTCCCTCATCTAAAAAGTGGAATAAATAACAGCTCCCACCTCACAGCCCTGAGGTGAAGACTCGGCGGGGACGCCCACGGAGTGGCTGGCCCAGCGGCACACACAACAGCATCGCCAGGGTTGAAAGCTGCTATGACCTCCTCCTCCACCCCCACGGAAACAGGCACTGTGACTTGTTTAGGGGGCAGAAATCATAACTTGGGCTGAGCAATGCTGACTTTACTCTCTGGCCAATAACATGCCTTCACCAAATACACTGCACAAGAATGCAGACCGTAGCCATGAACTAAGAGGGCTTCTGGGCCCCCAGAAGTACCAAATCTCTGACATCGGCTTCAATGAACAATACTCTGAACTGAGGGGGTGGGGCTGGGATAATGGAAGGTGATATACCTGCCTGCCCCCCAAGAAATGTCCATAGACTAAATAATATGTTTTGCCTCTATATATCTCTACCATTACTATTCCAACGTATGCAGGTGCTGGGGAAACAGGAAAGCTGGTGGAGTAAGTTAGAGGACCGAGTCACACAGGTGCGCTGTGGCTGAGAGCACACACGAATTCCCATGTCCTGACTTCAGTCCTGCGCTCTTTCAAACACACTGATGATCAAGAGCGGGCAAAGTTCTGGGGCTACGACGCGTCACTCCAGGGGCAGTGCCCAAACCACAGGCAAAGAGAGAACAAGGGGCGTCGCTTCCATTGGGTTGAGTTTCGGTCCAGAAGCGCTGGACCCTGTGGATGTGAGACAGATGACGGGGGTGGGGGGTGCTGGCTTGTTCCCTGTGCTCCCATCTTACTCTTCAGTTTGTTCCGGACGCTGTTGGCCCTTTTCTTGATCTCAGCTGTGAGCTGCTCAAGGTCATCCTTGGTTTCTGGGTAAACAAAGGCAGGTGGGATCAGTTAGAAAAGATGAATCCACAGAGGAGGTGAGGAGGTCCCTCAGGTGCCCATCACTCAGACTAAGACTGGAGTCTCTGGGAGAAGAAACGGCATGTGAAAGACCCGCGAGGACACGCAGCGTTTGGGGAACAAAGCTTAGTCTGGCTACAGAGTAGGTAACACGGGGGTGGATGGCAGGAAGGCGACCAAGAGGACTCCCACGCGCCCCGCTGACGGGCTTCACCTTTAATCTTTAGGCAATAACAGAGAGGCACTGAAAAATCTGAACAGTGAAATAACAGCGTCAGCTTGTTCCTTGCGCTTACGGGATCTAAAACGCAGCCCTCGATCCCGCTCTAAAAATGTGCAATAATTAGGGGGCGGGGGCAGTTTGCCTGTATGGTGGTAACAAACAGGAAGCCAGTGACGGGAGGGCCTGAGGTGAACTGGAACCATTGTGGAGCACCTCGTAAGAACATGCACTTGATCTGGAGGACTTGGAAGGGGGCCGGGGGAAGCATTTCGGGCAGAGGAGATAGCACCAGCCAAGGGGCAGAGGTGGGGCAGAGATGAGGAAGGTAAGAGGCAGCAAGAGTCACTGCTCTCATGAGAGCCACCAGCAGTGAAGGAAAGTCAGGCTAAAGGGATCTCGCGGGGCCACGGAGAGAAGAGCAGGCTGTGGCTGGGCAGGGTGAGCTCAGACGGGGTACAGAGAGCGGGAGGGGCGATGACGTGTACACGGGTGGAACGTAATGCGTGCGTACACTCCCCAGCTGTTCACTGAGGGAAGAAAAAACAAGACTGGCTCAGCCCCAATGCCAAAGGTCACCGCTGGGTGACCCCACTCTGGGCAAACACTCACTTGGCTCTGGAATCGGCGCAGACAGGATGATGCTGTAGAGTTTCTTGGCCTCCTCCACGTGCTCGGAGATCCTGTCAATGTTGAGCCGAGTCTCCTCGATCTGCAGGCAGAAAGACAACGAACGGCCTCTGTCATCGAAGGGGAAGAATACACCCACGACCGAGACTACAGCTTAGCAGAGCTCCCGGGTGAGAGCTGCCCACCTGCTGAGTCTGTGGAAGAAGATGACTAAAATATCTTCTGCTTTTCATGAATAAACTAATCTCAACAGAGCAGTCATTGCACATTCATGCTCACTGCTCCCTGAGAGGAACCCGTGTGCCCACCTTGGACAAGAAGGTCTGGGTCAGAGCAGAGAAGAGCCAGGAAAAGCCATGAAGAGGAATCAGAGGAAAGGGCCAACACGCCTGATCGGGCAGATCCTTGAGCCCCCCGCACCTGCCCCTCCAAAGTGAGAAAAGAGAGAGGACGGGAGAGAGGGAAAAAGAGAAGGAAGGACAGAAAAGAAGTGAAAGGGAGAGAACACACCTAGAGAGTGAAAAACAGAGAGAGAAGAACGAGAGGTACAGCAAGACGGAAGCAGAGAAAGAGAGGAAGAGAGGGTTCAGCAGTGACCGTATCAGGAGGCAGCCGGAGGTTCCCCCGAACACACTCCGTTCTGGTGAGAGGCCTCCTGCTGGCTGCTTCGCTCAGGCGACCGAGGCCCGGAAGCTCACCCTTCACCTCTCACATCAGACACTGGCTCCTCTAAACGACTCGTGAAAGTCGCCGCATCACACCAGGTTTCCATTTCCATCATGCGACTGTCTTGCCAAAGCAATTACATTACGTAAAGCAGGACTGCGGGAAAAACAGGCTTTCTTCAATAAAATACACTAACCATTGATACATGAATTTCACATATTTTTAACAAGCCGGAGGCCTTAGATTTTGCATGTTCAATGGATTGGGTGTCTTAGACAATATATTCTGGAATATTATTTCATAAACGGAAATGCATCGTGACCCAAAGTTCGGTCAATGGTACAAAAAACGAAACAGGAAGCTGCGAGGATGAGACGGCTGGGCCTCTAGCTCAGAGCACTCCAGACATTTGGAGACCGGCTGGTAGGAGGGTTGTCCAGCCCTGTGGACTGGAGAATAGGCCCTGGTGCTCTGTCCTTAACCTGCCTGCAGGGCTTCCCTGGGCCGGGAGGCACGTGCCGCCTCTCCCACACCCACCCATCCTCCACCCCTCGAAGCTGCTCCTTCCTCTGTCCTCACCAACCTCACCTTTTGGGGGCACTTCAGAAACTGATTTAGTAATTGAGTCAGTGCACCAAATAATCACCCTTTAGATGCAGGGGTGTCCAAACTGCGGCCCACAGGCCACCTGTAGCCCAGGATGGCTGTGAATGCAGCCCAACGCAAAATGGTAAATTTACTTAAAACATGAGATTTTTTTTGTGATTATGTGTCACAATGTGTTTAACGTGCCGCCCAAAACAACTCTTCTTCCAGTGTGGCCCAGAGACGCCAAAAGGTGGGACACCCCTGCCTTAGAGCTTCAAGATGGGCAACTGGCCAGTCGGAAGGTTTTCTTTTTTTGAACTTTGTGTCTTTATTTTTTCTTGGAAGTGCTGCTTTTCCTCAGAGGTGACTTTCTGGGTATTTCACAATGGCAGCTACGTGCAATTAATTTCCTTTTGTGCATCTGCCAGATAAGCGCAGGTTTATGCGGGCGGGGCCGGGAAGGTGCCCAGGGACCAGGAACCGCGCAGGGAATCTACATGTGCTGAACCTAAAAGCTCAAGGCCATTTGTGTGTTTGTCTGGGGTTGTTTTAAGGATGCTGACATTACCCTGCACAATAATATGTTTAAGAACTATGACCGATTTAACATGTACCTGTCTCAGAAACAAGGGCCTTCACAGTCTGCCTGTGAAGTAAGTCCCCATCACTCTCGCCCTTTTATGCACGAGAACATTTTGGCTCGAATGACAGAGAAACTTACGCAAGACCATACTGCAGAAAGGTAAAATCAAGGTTTGAATGTAGCACCTGTTAGATACTAAGCCCTGCCTCCTGAACCAGGTAAAGGTGCAAGAACTACCTGCAGGAGGCTACTCTGCCTTCTCTCCCGGGTCCATGTGTATCAGCCAGTGTCAGGTTATGTGTGTGTTCGACTCACAGATCTGTGACGGGGGCTCGATGGCCCTCCACTGAGGTCATGGGTCTTACTTCTTTGTTCTCAAACCAACGCTCCCTACGGAGAGCTTTTTACACAAGGTGTGCTCATGAAACACTGCTGATCTAGGGAACCAAAGGTTTTTTAATCGCCATGCTAAATTTGCAACTAATACATCCTCAATGACTGCTTTTGTATACTACTTTTTATCTGTCAGCAACACAGAAGTCCAGATAGTACAGCTTAAGAAAGTAAGTTAGACTCAAACAGACCAAGTTCGAGTTTCAGCTCCACCTCTTGGCAGTTTTAAGACCTTAATAAGCCCCTCACCACCACCCCCAGTCCCAGTCCTCTCACCTGTGAAATGAGGGTTATCATAGCTCCCACTTCCTAGAGTTTTTGTGGGGTTTCAGTGAGATAATACACGCCAAACGCTTAACACAAAGTACATGCTCAATAAGCACTAAATGACGGTGACGATAACCCAGCCGTAAGCAGCAATTCCCGCACATTCATTACGTGCCAGGCACGATGCTATGCCTAGGCAGGGACGGCTTACTTGGTCCTCGTGGCAATCCTAGTATTCACAACATGTGCTGTGACACTGCCAGGAGCCGCCCAAGGAAATCAGGTAAGAACGGCAAGCCGACCGCTCTTCAAGTTGGGTCTCTGGCTCGGGGAACAAACTATGATTACCACAGGATACTAATCGCCATCATCTAACTAAAGGGAGGGAGTTATTTTCAAGGCATGGATGGTCTCTTCCCTCTGGACCTCGGTGGCCAGTGGAATTTAATCAGGCCATGGAAAGCAGAGAAAGTATTATTGCAACACTTCGGAGAACTGGCAGGTATCGTGGGCTAGGGTAGAAAGCTTTGTCCATTCTACCTAAAATATCTCTGCCTCCCCCAAGTTTCACATACCCGTACCTCTCACTAGTTAGGCATTAATTCCTGCATATTTATTTACTGAAAACACATTATGCGCCACCCTTTAACGTGACAAAAGTAAGAGGGTTGTCAGGGTCCAATAAATGAATCCTTCTTTTCACAATTCATTTCTTGTCACCCAGAAGAATGCAACCCAAAACAGTCCTCATACTAGAAGTTCTGAGTCCAGTCCTCTTCTACTGCTTGGCTTCTTTGCTTCGGAAAAATAATGAACAGTGATGAGAAGGGACGGAGAGAGGTCTCGGTTAGCCAAAGAACAGGAGTCAAATCCCTCAGGGGTTTTACCAAGATTGAGACGAGTGTTTCAACTCTCTCTTATGAATGAAAAGGCATGAATGATCTTAAGAGTGCTACTGACCAGTGAAAACTAGTATTCTTAGACAATAATCTCAAGTCAGTTCACTGTATTTGGGCTTTGCATCGCTCAACACTTAGTCAGGAAAACAAAAACCTACCTAGTTATTTTAACTGAAGCAACAGAATACAGGCAATTCTTTAGACAGAAATGGAAGGGCCAAGAAGCCAAACAGGGGACAGTGAGACACTCTGGAAATCAGCAACAGCAGGTTGGAGGGACAAAGAGGGAAGGCAGGGCCACCTGGGCCTAAGGCCAGGGCCGCTCTGACGGGAGCCAAACCACAGTGAATTGGACCAGCAGAACAGGACCATGGAGGCAGGGGTCCGTCAAATGAAAGTTGAGGCCGTGAGGGAAACAGGTCTGGGGAGGAAAGCCATGGCCTCTTCCCTCCTCCGCGAGTCTTCCGCCAGTGCCTCCCCGAGGTCAAGCACCCCAAAGCCAGCTGGCAAAGGAACCTGGGAAATGAGCTCCCTACAATGCAGAGCAGAGCACAGGAAGGGCGGAGGCCGGACCTGAGAACAAACAGGCAAATGACTGGCAAGGGCTTCCTACCTGCCCAGTGAAGAGCCCAGGAATGCAAAACCTACCAGCTCACCTGGTCATCCAAACAGTCTACGTAAAGAAAGAACTGAGGAGCATTTAACCTGCTACACTTGACTTCATGCCTGGATTTCCAAGTTACATTCACGCTGAGGTTCTTAGTTTTAATAAAAACCAAGCCCACCTAGCAAATCCTTACACTTTCAAGACAGCCCGCCCCCCAGTTCCTCTAACCAGGTGGGCTCCACCCTCCTCCACAGCCCCACAGCCCTTTGCCTATTCTCAAGCCACTCTCACTTCTCCCAGGCCTGACTCAGACTTCCTCCACAGCAGCGAGTCTCTCGTTCCTCTCGGACAACTTGACACCCACCATCGGGCCGAGCAAGGGGTGTCGCTCCGGCAGGACAGATGTAAGTAACCACAGGAAACAAACACACACCACCGCAGGCTGTCTCACAGGTTCTTCCTAAGTTCGTCCAGAAAAGAAAACTTTGTAACACCATTTTCCAAAATGTATTCATCCACCCTTGTCAAGAGAAGCTACATGTCAGAAAGGGTTCTGTGAAAAAAATAAATAGGAAGTAAAGCAGGTCTCTTCATTACAGGACCTCTTGGAGCCTTTAGTAAGTTGGCGTGCATTTACATCCCTGTGGTAGGAGGGAGTATGAAGCATTCCCAGAAGTCTTGTCTGCATCTCATACTGCTGTCCATAGCACGCGCTCTGATCCGCCAAACAGCCATCCCACTTGCCCCTGCTCTTCTCGCTAACGGACTCTGGTTTTGTTTGGGCAGCGACGGTGCCAGCCCCAGAGGATGAGTCATGACTGCTTCTATGGCAATCATGTCCCTTTGCAAAAGAGTCACTCTCCTGGTCTCCCTTCCAGCTGAGGGTGGCCACAACCATGTGGTCCATTGCTGGCCAGCGGGTAACCAGGGAAAGTCAGCTGGGAGGGTTTGGGTAATTTGCCTCCCTGATAAAAGGATCTTTGAACTTTGCTAGCTGCCCCGTTAGTGCAGGATGAGACCACACAGAGCTGCGCTTCTGTGGTGGTTTTAGAACATGACACACATTCTTCAATGCCCCTCCTGCTGACAGGTGGTATCCCACGTGTTGACCTTTTGAACCTAGTGGGCGTGCGCCGCTTCAACAGCAGAGCTCAGCACAAGTGGTGTCCACAGCTGGAGCGCCTGCCGTGGGCCTCCGAGTCTCTGTGTACCAAACTCACACTCCTGACTCGGCTGCGCTGAAAAGTCCAGGCCACAGAAAGAGGTCAGATGTGGGCACTCCGACTGACAGTCTCTGCCGAGCTTTCTGGAGTCACTCCAGTCCAGGCACCAACGTGAGAATAAAGATGTCTCTCTCAAATTCCAGCCTGTGGCTGTACAAGTCTTCACAACTAAGGCACCAGAAACTGCGGAGCAAAACTCACCCACCTCCACTGTGCCCTGTCTGGATCCCTCCTCCACAGAATCTGCCAGTATCACCAAAGGGTTGGCTACGCCACTACGGGTTACAGCAAGTTGCTGTACAGTAATAATTGGAACAGATTCCATCTCTCAATCCTAAGGGACAAGCCAAGAGGATCAGGGAGATACCGGCCTAGAACTCCAACACTTCTAACCCGCTGCACAGCCTCTAACTCCAGATTTGTTCATTTGTGAAAATAATTCCGTATCTTTATTGCTTCAGCCACAGTTACTCGAAAGCATCCCTAAATGGTACACCACGCTGCCGCTCAGGGACCCAGCTTCGGGTCAGAGCTCTTGACCTTCGGCCCACGGGCTGCTGCCCCAGCCGACTTACGGATCTTCCCACTACTGGCCTCTCCCCACCACACGCACCCTGCCACCAGGATGACTTTCTAAAACACACTGTAATCCCATTATTTTCTCGCTTCAAACCTTCAAAGGCTCCCCATCACTCTGCAGAGGTTTACGTGGATAACTGCAGCAGCCAACAGAACCATCTGGAAGAGCTTCAAAAGTCTGAGCGATCCCCGGCCCTCTGAATCAGGTGTGCGTGCAAGAGGCTCCCAGGTGGCGCTGGAGGGCGGGTCCAGTTACAAACCACTGGAGCCTGCCCTCCGCTTCCCCTCTTCCCACCTTCCCGGCAGAAAGCGAAGTTTCCTCCTCTGGCCTCCCATATCCCTACTTTGTTAACATTTCCACTATCACTCGACATTTTAAAAACTTCTGTCACCCTCACCAGATAAGGAGACACCAGAGGGCAAGGACCCTACCACACGGAATGTTCCATCTGCAGCACCTAACCCCCTTGCTGAGGACAGCGGCGCTCAGGTAGTGGACACAAATGGATGAGTGAAGACAGAGCAATAAACCCCTCGTGTTCCCGCCTTCTCACGTATGCTCCGTTTCCTCTCTCTGCCAACTGAGAAAACAGAGCAAGGAAAATACAGATAACTGCAAATTAGACAAAAATCTTAGGTTTATCATTTACCAGACCCTGGCTTACCCAGCCAAGGAGGCCTGCAAACCCAAGGGCCAATTGCTTTACAACGCAAACACATTCGGAAGCCATCCCGGTCCTGTGGCTTCATCAGCGCCTTGCGAATGCCTCTGACCACCTGCGATCTGCACCATCAGTACTCAGCAAAGAGCCGAGGGTGACCTCCTTGCTGAAATGAGCCCAAAAGGCGGTCTTATCACAAGAGCGGCTTCTCAAGAAACCTACTTAGCTCTATCCCGTAGGGTGGTGTAGGGGGTGTGTTCCCCAGTCAGAAACAAGGGGAAACCCCCCTTCTTTCCCCAAATCCCCATTATCTGGAATGTCCTTTATTTCACCTTCTAGGATATTTCTAGACCATATTCTATGAAATCAACTCTGTGGCCCACTCGCTCTCAATACATGGGGAAACACAACGGTGATAGAGACTAAACTCGCTGCGGACCCACTTAGCGTGCATCAGGCACCGTGCCAGCAACACCACATAACCTTCTCATTTTATACGTATAATAACCAGCAGGGCTGTTCTTGTTTTAGAGGAAACTGGGTTTTTGAGCAGTTGGACAACTTTTCCAAAGTTATACCGCTGGTAATGGGCAGAGCTGAGATTTAGACCAGGATCCGCATGGTGCCAGAGCCTGTGTGACCTCTGTCCGTGACCCACCTCCTCTCGCCTCTGTCCCACTCCGATACTTACCTTTCTGTGCTTTACCTGAAGAGAAAGAAGGGGAAGGACCATCTACCTACGCCCATGCCAAGGACTCTCTGGGCGTTGTCTCCTTTAGTCCCCAACAAATCTGTGAGGTGAACATTTTTCTCCCCGTTTCACAGGTAAACCCACTGAGACTTAAAGGAGTTAAGGAGTGAGCCCAAGATCACAGTTACTGGCAGATAAGGAATTAATTTCGAAGACCATACTCTTTCCACCCCACCATGCTGCCCCCTTCTTCACCCTAAATAGAATAGGGCTCTTTTGTTCTTAATGACAAAAAAAAGCATCTGACAAAGAAAAAGCAGCAAGAAAAAAGCAGCCCTCGAGATCTCAAGTCTCCAAAAACAACTACGACGCACCCGGTGCTCTTCAGCTCGGATAATGCCTTCCAGCCGTGGGGCCTCATGCGAGCCTGCGAGCCTGACGACAGCCTTAAAGGGTTAGCGCTACCGGTCCTGACTTCCAGAGCAGGAATTAAGGCCCAGGTGGGTTAAGTGACTTTGACCAAAGTCAACTGCTAGTAAATGCTTAAAAATGGACTCAAAAGGTGTTTTGGAGGCTGAAGCTGACCATCTTCTCACCTCACAAGGAATATGTCTCGCAGAGTCCCTCGTAGTCGTTTAAGAGAAGGGGCAGAATACCGTCACTGGGTGAGATTCCTTGTCTCTTACTCCTTGTTCCTGATCTCCTTAGATTAAGTGCTTGAATGTATCTGGTTCTCCAAGGCAAGATCGAGGGACAAGCTACAGTGACGTAAACATCGCAAGTCTATCCCTGACAGTAAACAGAAGACATTTTTCTACCATGATTCACAGCTGGAACAAAGTCGAACTCATAAAACTCAGATATTTGATCTCACTATGACTTCTCAACCTAAGGACAGACCCACCCCTGGGGAGGGTGGGGCTCTGTGGCCTGTCCACAGCCAACTTCCCAATCAGGCCAGCACACACTCACGCACCCTCTCGTATCCACTTATTACACTACCATAAGAACGGGCCCGGGCCACCAAGCCTCACTGCACTCCACTTAGACAAGAACCAGAGAATGACCTTCTACATCCGTGAGCTGGAGGATGGGAAGTGCCCACATGCCTCCTGCAGAAGAATACAATGCCTCTTGCCTTCTTTCCAAAAAAATTTAAAAGCCATAAAAAGAAACCATAGTATGGTGGCAGAGACTTCGGCGCCTGAACGTTCTGTGGTTTTGTTCTGTTTGTTTCAAAGAATCATTCATGAGCACATACATATCTCAGACGCTACACTGAATGTTCCAGAAACATGAGTCCATTTAATCCTGATAATGACTCTTCAGGGAATTATATTACCCATCCCGATCTACAAGGAAGGAAACCAAGCCTGCTCAGAAACATTCACAAGATCGGCAGCTGGTCGGAGGCAGGGCCGACATTTGAACCCAGGCCCACCTGGCTCCACAGCCCGCGTTTCTGCCCGTGACGCACTATCCCCACAGCTTTTTGCTCTGTCTACCGCAGCAGCTTCCCGACACACCCTTCAAAAATCAGCAACCGTGTGAGTCTGTAGACATGGGTGACCCATCTTCACCCCTACCCAACTTCAAAAATATAAATTGGTGGTTTCTCGGTCTCTCCGTTATCACTAGAATTAAGTCAAAGGAATTAAATCCGATCTGTATGAATCACAGAGTTGAAAATACAATGTGTTTTATACTCGTGGCTGGGCCCCCATGGTTGATCCTGTATTCAAATTATATAATTTAGGCAAAAAAGGATATCACTAAAATGTTGTCATGTCACGTAAGACTTTAAAAGCATCTCTTTAATTACGTATCATTTACCTCCTGCTGACTCTGTCCCTAAGATTAAAAAAATCCAAATCCTCCCAAGTAACTGTTGGAGAGAGTCTCCTTGTAACTTCTTGGTCTGGCCACTCTACCCCAGTGAAAGACCGACTTTCTTGGCTACCCTTAAAGATCTGAGGATTTTTATTCTTTGCCAAGGACGCCGTGTTTCCTTATGCACCCTCAGAAGAAGGAGCGGAAGGTCCCCTACCTCGGAGAAGAACTCATCCATGAAAGCTGTGTTGTCAACGGCAATCTCGACCTCATCGGCATCGTCGTCCCGTGTCAGCTGTTTCTGTGAGAGACAAGAGGAGCAGGGTAAGACCAAAAACCCAAGAGCTAGCTCCCGGCACTGAATGCTCATTAAGGACAGGAGCTAGAGCTGCAGTAACCACTTTACACAGATGATCTCCTTTAAAATTCAGAACAGCTCTGAGACATGTGAGACTCCAAGGCCACCCTGCATGAATTTAAATTCTAGTTCCACCATTTACAGATTTGGGGAGAGGGGGTGCAGGGTAGGGAAGGGAAGGACTGGCAAGTTACTATTCTCACTGTGCCTCAGTTTTCTTATCTGTGAAAAGCTAATAACACTGGTTACTTCACAGGCTTGTTTAAGAAATCAATAAAATAATCAGTACTAAAAACACTTCTGTGCAGTGTCTGGTATGCTGTAAATACTCAGTAAATTGCTGGGTTTGGTAATGGTTCCATTACTATAACTCATTCCAGTCAGAGGACCAAAAACAGAGAGGTTAAGTAACTTGGCCGAAGTCAAAGAGCTAAAATGTGAAAGCTGGCAGGTTCTAGCCCATCTTGGAGTTGAAGCCCATGTTCCAACCCTTTCCTCAGACTCTCCAAATGCACAATCCACCCTACCAGGGTCTCTACTAGAACGGCTTCCAGCCACAATTGCTCCAAACACTGGCTGCAGATTCTCACAGTAGGAGTGAAGGTTTTCCTGTTTTCAGAAACCACCTATGCAAAGGAAACAGCGCTTTGTGTGGTACCCCATCAGAGTCCGTGTTTCTAAGGAAAAGGAAGCTCTACCTCCAGCACCCAGCCACCCTGGGGAACGCCAGCTTCCTTAACCTCGCTCAACTTCCTCTACAAAATCACCACATGGCTATCTAAAGGGAGGGCTTCCCTTCCCACCCAGCATCAAGGGCCTGAGCTTTTGCTCCATTCTTCTCAAGTGTTCTTCCCAGACCACTGCTGCACTGCCCACTGCCCGTTTCTAAGCACAGGCAGAGAACAGGCTGCTGGGAGCGAAGCTGGGGAGAGGTAAACCCCCTACACTGGCTTCTCCACCTTCAGTGGCCCCGCGACCTTCTAAGCCAAGACACGTCACTCGCAAACACTCGGAACCCCAAGGGTAATAAAAGCCACCGCGGGTCTCTCTTCTTCACCAGCTACCATCCCCCGGATCTGCAACAGCAGGTGGAGCTACTGTGAATTCCCATTACAGTCCGGCTAGGAGTCAGACTGTACTCGCCCGCCATCCAGGGAGCCTCTTTGGACAGGTTTCCCATCATCTCATTCTGTGGCTCAGCTGGGACCATCAGCCACCCAAGTTCAACAGCCACATTCAAAAGAGTTAAAATCTGAGGCACTGCTACAGCCCCCACAACATCTTCCTAAAACTAAGAACTGGTCATGTCCTTCTGCCACTTAAAAGTCACTCAGTGACCACTCACCTCCGAGGACAAAAATTCCCAATGCCTACCAGAGCACGTGGGGCCCTTTAGGACTGGGCCCCACCCACATTTCTCCCTCTACAGTGCTCTGCTACACCGGGCACTGGGAACTCCTTCCATTTCCCAGTGAAAGAATGATGGACACGTCATTCTTTCACATCGCCGAACTGTCACACAAGGACTTCCTCCCACATGCATTTGTCCAGCTGTCAAATTTTTACTTAGCCTTTAAAACTCAATTTTAGATGACCTTACCTATCCGCCTTACCTGACCCTCCCCCCAAACACAAAATTTAAAGCCTCCCTAAGCTCCCAATGCATTTTGTGCAAACTTCCAGAACAGCCAACGCCACCTCCTGTGAGTTGTCCCTCGGTTCATCTGTCCTTCCCCCACTGACTTAAATTCCTGGAGGGTCAGGGCTGCCCTGTGGACCTACTACAGCAGGTCCCTGGAGTGTGTGCCTGCCCAGAGCCCCTTCCTTCACGGAGACACCCTCACCTTCCCACCTGATTCTGGGGAGGTTCTCAGTCATGGCCCAGGCTCCCTGAGGAACTGGAATTGTGACGGGAACGGGGCAGACACCACAGTTTTGGCAGCCAACGGAGACGTCGGCCGGATTCCCAGAGCCGCCCTTGTTTCTGTCCTTCCCAAGCCACGCCTGGGCCTCCAGACCTTTCCCAATATTCGTCCAATGAGCAAAACAGTACTCTTCCACCACGTTTAAAATTCATTTAGCCAGAATCAGCTTGTCAATAATTTATTTCACATGTACTCTGGGCAGTTACCATGTACTACATATGTTACAGCAGTTTAATCAATTGTAGCTGAATAAATCACTCGTTTCCCCATAGACCAGCTGCCTGCCTTCACCCAGCAGTTTCTACTTTGAGAGAAAATGCTCCTTGATCAACTATCACCAATACTTGGGCATCTCAGCAGCCTCCAGAGAGCTAAAGGATTTCCGTGATCCTCACTGGAAAACAGGAACCCAGTCTCCCTCTAGGAAGCATTTGCTGAGTGTTTCCTCTCTTCAGAGGTCTTCCAGAGGCCCATGCTGAGGGGACATGCCCAACGTATGTGTGTGTGCACACACACAAGTGTGTCAACTCAGCTTTCTTCAAATAGACACACATGCTAAGAAAGTGGGATAGTACCATCACGGGATGGATACAGGGAAGTTTCCGGAGGCTGAGAACAACTGTGTCCTGGAGCATGAGAGGCAGGCACCTAGCTCTCCAGCATGACATAAATTTTTAAGACCCCTAGAATTCGTACAGGGTCCCCCCCCACCTCCCAGACAGCCACCTGTTGCCTTTCAGCAGGTTCTAGCAGGTGGGCAGCCTGGCCCCCTCCAGTGAGAGAACACACAAACCAGGGAAGGGGCCATCTCTGGCAACTCATGACCGAGGTCCGAAACCCGTTACCAATCACGGGCTGGGAGACCTCAATCAAGGCCCCCGCTGCTCCGAGTTTTTCCCCGAAAACTGTAATAACACCACACACTTTACCACTCGTATGAGTATTAGAGAAGGTCGCATATGGAAAGCTTCTAGCACAACACTGGGCACACACCAGTGCCTAATAAATAAACGTCCGCTTCCCCGTCACCGAGCGTAAAGACCAACATGCCTAAAGGGTGAGTCGCCCCCCTCCACAGGAAGTTCTCACACGTCAGGCTCAGTCGGTGAGACCGAAGACCAAGGTTCCATCACACGTTGGTCACTTAAACCACTGGCTTAACATCTCTGAGCCTCAGTGTTCTTATCTACAAAATAGGAACAATAGTGTCTACCAGGGCTTTTGTGAGGATTAACGAAGACAACACTTTAAAGTTCCTTATGCAATGAATAGCACATAGTAACAACTCCAGAGAACACCTCCACATAAGGTCTCGTCAGCTTCTCTATGGTTTTAACCAGGATCTAAGTACCTTTAAACAGGAAATGGGGGCGCGGGGAGACCGAGGATTTGGAGAGGCCAATGCAGCCTTACAGATTCTGCCATTAGATTCTCTTGGAGATGGGCAAACCAAGGCCTAACGCCAAATAATGAGTTACTGATTCAGCCAGGAAGAACACGGGTTTCCTGAAACCATGCTCCCATGTGGTTCCTCCCACTGTGGTGGCTGCTTCCAACATCATAAAATACTGTCAACGACAACAAAGCATAGATAAGAATATTCAAGGAAGAGGGCCATTCCCACAGGTTATCTGGATAATATGGTTATCTGGAGTCACAGGACACTGGGAACTACCACCAGGCTGCTCCAGAAAGGGGACCTAGCAGATCCCGGGGCTGGGGCTCCTTCCCTTGTGACCCAGCTGTGCCTTTCAGACCAGGAGGCCTCAGGGACCCCAAGGGCTCTTTATCTTCAGCCCACGTGACTGAGCACAGCCAAGAAGAGAACTTCAGCATCTTTATCAGACAATCCAGGTGTGTGGCAATAGGAACGTTCCAGTAGCTGCAACAGCAGCCACGGTAAAAAAAAAAAAAAAAAAAAAAAGTATGTCAGAAGCACGAGCCCAACGGCCCACTTCCTGTCCCCACACCCCGACCCCAGCCTCCTGCTGCCTCTCCCGCCACGGGGTGGGAGATATCATCAGTAGCTTAGGCAGCCCTGAGCAAGAGCCCAGGACCCATCTATCACCCACATCTCGAACGTGTTCCAACACTCAGTGAGGGCAGCCAGGGCCATGACCGCCTCTCTGGGCAGAAAGTACAAAGAGTTCGGGAGCCCAGCAGCCAATATGAAACGTGCGAGTCCTCTCACTCCACGCTCACTGCCTTTCTCTCAGCTGCCTTCTCTGCCACCCTTAGTCTATTTGACTGTGGGTCCCTCTTCACTAGCTCCTTTAATAAAAACACTCGCCACTTAGAGGCCCTAGTGGGTGCTGAGTGGCCACAATACTTAGCTGCTTTACATAAAATATGTCAACAAAACCCATCTATATGTTGAAGTTGAAAACCTGCAGGTGAGGGGACTTCCACGTCATCCGGGGTCTCCCAGCTATTGGTTTGCAGAGTCGGGGCTCAAGCTTCAGTTGTCTGTCCTAGGCCCTTGCTAACTCCACTGCGCCTGCTCAAAGCAGCCCATCGCCAAAGCAGCCAGCAGCCCAGGGGGGCAGCGGCCCCCCTCTGCAGAAAGCACCCAGTGGGAGGGAGGGGCCATGCGCTCTGCGTACAGCACTGGTCTCCGTTATGCCTCGATTTTCTCGCCCAGTAGAGTCCGGCGCTCCACTGCGGCTTCGCAGAAACCCAGGACACCTGAGATGCGCCTCGGAAACCACCCAGAGAAGTCGGGGAGTGGGGAGTCGAGCAGGCAGGCCCTCTCCCCCTGGTCAATCTGCGTAGTTTCGCTTTTATTTGCTTTCTACCTTGGGGTTAAATATGACATTTCATATTAAGTCCTGTTGCCAAGAGGGGGAAGAAAGAAAGGAAAAAGAAAGAAGGAAGGAAGCTGGCAAGCTCAGCTGGTCAGCTAGAAAGCCACTGAAGTAAAGGAATGGCCACCTCCTAAAGAGAAGAGAAGGAACGGGGAGGGTCCTCACCCCTCTCCAAGTGAAACCGCGGCTGCAGAGAGGTTAGAACCATCAGCAATTCCATAAGGGTCATCATAAACCAGGAGGGCAAGACAGAAGGAAGTGACCAAGAAAGAACAGGGAAGCCATCCCAGACTTGGCCGGGCTTAGCTGGTCAGCACGCTGTCCCGTACAACAAAGGGTTGCTGGTTCCATCCCCGGTCAGGGCACATACTGAGGTTGTGGGGTTCAGTCCCCAGCAGGGCCGTGTTCGGGAGGCAGCCAATTGATGCGTCTCTCTTATTCTCTCATTTTCTCTCTCTGTCTCCCCCGTGCCCTCCCTCAGATCAATAAACACATCGTCCGGTGAGGAATTTTTTAAAAATGGAAGCCATCCCAAACGAGGAGGGCACCAGTCAGCGGCTCCCTGGTTCTCTGCCTGCCACAGGTGCCAGACCCCAAGGGGACCAGCGGGTCCCAGGACAAGACAGAAGACCCGGAGCTCTCGGGAAAGTTTTGAGGTGAAGGAAATAATAACAGAGAGGAAGGGACCAGCAGCCCAGACTGAAAAGGGAAATTCGGTCCCTAACGTCCCGCAGCAGGGCGTTAAAGGATTGAGGTTGGTGGGGGCGGGGGTGGGGGCAGGAGCCCTTCTGGCACAAGCTGGTGACCACAAATTCTTGCACCTCTTCCTCTTCGTGTTTCAACAGCTCTTTGCACAAGAGAGACGCACTCTTCTCTATAAACCCAGATTTTCTCCCGATAAATTTGATTCGGAGCGTCAATGACGTGACGTTTACCGTCCCTGCTGCCCACTTTCCCTGCGCCGCCGCCCTCTAGGATGAGGGCCTGTGGATTCCCAAAGATGAGCATCACCACTTCCCAAAATTCCAAACACACACAGACACACAGGCACACGCACGCACACCGCAGCCCGACATCTGGTTTTTCCAGTCCCTCTTCTTCAATTAAAAGAAGCCAGAAATTCGGACTAAGTGTGTAGGTCCTCTGTCCCCCATTTAGAGAGTCAGATGGCCTTTCTCCATTGCCCAGTTCTCCCTCCTACACTGTTTTGTTTTGTTTTGTTTTGTCCAGTGAAACCCTCCCAGAGGGAACACTTCCCCTTTCTGCTGAAATGCACCTCCCCCAAGGCACTTGTCAGATGAATCTAGAAGAGATCCTCCAATAATGAACCCGAGGAGAGCCTTGCACTTTTACTTTCCAGGCGGTCTAGCTGAGCATTTGGAAGCAAGAATGGCCCTCTTTGGAAGAAGAGACACTGAGGAATAAACTCAGTACCAAATCAGCCCGAGGCCAGCAAGTTGGGGGACCAAAGCTAAAGCCCCTGATGACCCCATTCCCTGTATTCTGCCCTAGCAATCGCACTGCTGGATGACATCTGTGTGTCTGGTTGCAGACACGCTTGTGGTTTCAAATATATTATTTGCTTCTCACATCAACCCTAGGAGAGACGAATAATCACTTTCTCTATTTACAGACGAGGCAACCACTTAATTATGTTAAATGATTCATCCGAAGTGATTCAGCTATGAATAGCAGCATTAGAACTCTGTTCTTACCTTCTACACTCCACTTAAAGATGTCCTCGTCCTCCCCCCCCACCCCCCACCCCCGCATGGCAGCACACCCTCACTTATTGCAGGGGATGTCGCAACGTCAATACAACAAAATTGGATTAATCTACATGCATGAATGAAAAAAATACTGGCGAATGTCATCCGTGAATGTGCACGTATGTAGAGACACAGACACATCTGTGTTAAAACCCAGCTCTGCCTCTTAGTAGCTCTGTGATCTTAAATAGCTGACTTAGCCTCTTGGTGCCTCAGTTTCCTCATTTGTAACATGAGTGCTCTACTCACAGAATCGTTGTGAGGATTAAATTAGTCGATATGTAGGAAGAACCGAAAGCAATGCTGGGTACATATTAAATGCCCAAGACCACACCACCTAAAGCAGAGAGCTGGCCCTTGTTTTCCCTGACGAGAGGTTTTGCTGAAGTCATTTCTCTACCAGATGCATTTAAAGAAATAAAGCTCACTGCGGATTCTGCTTCTGCGACACTCTCAGCAATTCTGTTATTTACAACTGTCATTACCGTTCACTTTTAAATAGTTTGTCACTTCCATTTTGTTTTTTTTTTAACCCAAGAGTTAGGTACAAAAGTGTTTTTAAATTTCCAAAGCAAGAAAGCATCTGGGGAGGACTATTATTATATTGTTAATTTCTAATTTTATTATGTCCTTATCAGGGAACCATTACTGTATTATTAATTTCTAATTTTATTACATCGTTATCTATCAGGGAACATAGCCTAGATGACTTCATGTTTTCTGGAATTTGACATTTTCTTGGTGTCCTACCACATGGTCAATATTTTTTCTTTTCTTTTTTTTATTATTGCTTATGCTTGGACTACATGGTCAATATTCTTTTAAGGTTTTTTTGCTTGCTTGTTTGTTTGTTTGTTTGTTTGTTTAAGCTAGAGGGGAATGGAGGGAGAGGGACCTGGCCTGCAACCCAGGCATGTGCCCTGATGGGGAACTGAACCAGCAACCCTTTTGGTTCACAGGCCAGAGCTCAATCCACTGAGCCGCGCCAGCCAGGGCAATATTTTTTCATCTTTTATGTGTGTTTGAAAAGATCTTGCTTTCATTTGCTATATATAAAAATCATCAAAGTTTCATCTCCACGTGCCATGCTGATTCCTATCTGCTTCTGCTTCTCAAGACCTGAGCTAGGTCTAGAGAACGGGCAATGAAAAGGGATGAAAGTTCACCTAAACAGCGGGAGGAGGAAAAAAACAACACCACCCTCTAAGTAGATGCTATCTATACTGATGAGCACTCTGTGATTAGGGAGGTTAATTCATCCAGGATCACACAGCCAAAAAGGAACAAGGCCAAGCCCGGCTGCCTGGTCCGACCCATTGTTCACGCGCATTAACTTACAGCCTTCCCGTGATCTCAGAACCACCCGCCCCACCCACCGCCTTCTCCTTCTCATTACAAGGCCCCGGCCAGAGTAACAGGTTCACTTGTTCATTCACCCATCCAACAGCAGTCATTAAGCAGCTATCATTCACCGAGCCGAGCATAGACACTGGAGACGCACAGGCCTAACGCAGCACCCCCTGCTCGCCAGGACCTCACTGTCTGGGGGGAGGCAGACAGGCACACAGGTCACTACACGTCCACATGCTGAGCGATGACGGCACTTAGCACAGGGGTTGTACACCCAGGAGAAGATGGGTGGCCCAACCTCCCCTGAATCCACGGCAGAGCCTGAGAAAGATGGAAGTGTATTAGAGATGTGTACAGAGGGGACTCCTCCGGGAAATCTGGAAGGTGGAATGCATTTACCAAGGGATACCTTCAGGAAGGCCTTTGGAGTGAGAAGACCACACCTTTTTCCTGCTTTCTCTCTGCTCCCAGGAGCCATTCAAGGAGATTCAAAGAATGACTTTGCTTCCTCCTGGAGAGTTCCAGCCGCCTTTCAAACCTTCCTCCCCTTCCCTAGCCGTCTTCACTTTTTCTGACTTTCTTCCCTCCTCTGCCCCCAAACACCTCCACAACATCTAGTTCTCAAGGACACAGAAAGGAGGAAGGAACGACTAATGTCTCCTCTATTCCACCCTCAACTTTCTCCTCAACCCTTCCTTTCGGTTTGTCCCACTAGCCCCCTCCACTTCATGATCCTTCTAGGACACTTCATTAATTGTTATAATAGATAACATTCTTTTAAATATTTATTTTTTTAGAGAGAGAAGGAAGGGCGAAAGAGAGGGAGAGAAGCAGTACTCCAGGCATGTGCCCAGACCAGGAATTGAACCGGCATCCTTTCGGTTTGAGGAGCCCCACCCAACCAACTGAGCTGCGCAGGCCAGGATGGTAGAGAACATCTTTGAGCACTCTGCATGTGCTGAAGGTCCTTCGAAGACAGGTGCTCTATGTTCATCAAAGTATTTAACCTCATCATAATCTTCGGAGGACCATCCCCATCTGATAGCTCTGAAAGCTAAACATAAAGATGACCAGTAACCTGCCGAGATGGTGCAGGCAGCTAGTGCCTGAGCCAGGACAGGTCGGGCGGCTGGCAGCACAGCCGTGGGTCTCCATCAGAAGTGACGCCTCCTACCAGCTACCCCCATCCCAGCTCAGCGTGCATCACCGGCCACAGAAACACACTTACAAAGCTCTGAGAGAGGACGCACCCACAAGGTCACAAAACACAAGAGACTGAGGAGCTGTCAGAGGTTAAAAAACATGACAGCTAAACGCGGTGTGACATCCTGGGCTGGATCCTAAAACAGAAGAAGGGACATCTGTGGAAAACTAGTGAAATCCAAATGAGGTCTGGAGGTCAGTGAGGAGTAGGCACCGATGTCGGTTTCTCGGCTTTGACAAGTGTACCACCGTAATTAAGATGTTAAAAATGCAGGAAACCGGGTGAGGGGTAGACAGGAACTCTCTGTACTATCTTTGTAACTTTTCTGTACATCTAAAATTAGCCTAAAGGGCTAAATTTTTTTTTAAAGCAAATCTGATGCCATACCAAATTGCCCTAAACCAGACAGTTACACACCAGACGGTACACAATGCACTGATCTCTTTAGGTGGGGGCTGAACTTCACTCGGTCTCCAGAGAGACACTGGGGGACATTGCCATTGAAACGGCCCAATGCCAGAAAACAGGCTGACCTGACAGTGGAGACAGTGGCGAGGGGAGGAAATTGCAGGGGGGTCTAATGTAAAGGTAGCTGGAGATAAGGCCCCTCAGAGACTACAGTCTCCGGATTAAGCTCATTTGCAGAATACCCCCATTTCACGGAAGGTATGGGAAATGAACATGCAGGGGAACGAGGCACGTGCTCTCTCGGAGAGCAGGATATTACTGGGCCGGTGCCTTCTGAAATTACAACAGTGTGTGGCTGCAATGATATATCAACAAAAGTAAAAGAGTCTGTGGAAGTCCCAGGCAAGGCAGCGTCAATGCTATCAGCTCAGGATCTGGAAGTTTCCCTGCAGTAGGGACGCTGGAACTGAGCCTTAAAGGATGTGTGAGATCTGACCAGGGGGAAACGGGGCAGCTGGAGTTTCTCTGTGGTACCCACAGCTTCTCCTTCATTTTCTTTCTGCACAAGGGCAACCTTCCACGGCGTACGGGGCAGGGGGGTCGGGGGTATAGCTAGGGGCCTTGGGACTCATCCATCCCTGTCCCTGAGGGTGGAACCAGGACCTCTGGCTTCGTTAGAAAATGTCTGGACTCCCTGAGTTAATGTTGCGCTTCAGGCAAGCAAAGACTCACCAACCCGCAGGGAATGGAGTGAGAAGAGCATCATCATAATGAGTAAAGGTCAAGGTACTGCTCATCAGACAACAAAGGTTTAATAGGTAACTGACTACCATGCAGGGTGAGAGGCTCTGGGGCCCCAGAGGACCATCCCCTCAATCACTGTACCCAGGGGCACGCAGTGGTTGGGGAGAGGAACAGATACAGTGTAGCATGACATAAAAAAGGCAAGAAAGATATGCTCCATTCTCGATCCCACCACTTCCGAGCTGGAGGTCTCCGTCAGCCATGAGCCCCAGGCTCTGTACCTGTGAAATGAGAATAATATAACAACACCTTGCCCTGCAGGGTTGAGGGGATTAGAGATAAGGAAGTGAGGCGCCTAACACAAGTCTTGTCCCACAGTAAGTAGCTGCTCAGTAAGTGGCCATTGTTCCTGCAGCTGATCTGGTGAAAACAAGATGTAATAGAACCATCGATCTTAAAGGCAACAGCACCCAGAAGACAAAGAATCCCTCTCATAAGAAAATAAATGGAAAGTGGGTTCAGGTCCACTCCATGGTAACAAATAATCCCACTGACTTATTAGAAGAAAGGTATTTCGCTACAAAGCAGTAGGTAGCCATGTGGACTGCTAGAATGAAGAATATTCTAGGCTCCAGTTAGGGAGCATTGCTTGTAGTGAATGAGTGCTGACCAAGGGGGAGGGGACATGGAAAAGCAGGGGGGAAACATGAACAAGCACTTCTCCCTCAGTGCCTGCCAGTCCCCCCACCTCCCCCACACTCACAGGAATAAAAATAAAGTTAATCCCCTTCTCTCATCCAAGCATGTTCTCTTCTGGCCTCCGGTTGATGGGTCTGTAATCCCTACTCAATCCCTGTCACTCTCATCTCAGCTCTGCTTCCCATCTGCTCACAGCAAAACAGCTCGCCCAGGGAACGAACCCTCCCAGGCAGAGAAAGGAGCTGAGGAAGAAATCACTGGCTAGGTAGAAATCTTATCACTGAAGGATGGGGTCTCAATGAAGAGACAGATTCTCAGGTCAGGATATTAAGATGTGCTCATGATCCAAAGCATCTGGCACATAGTAGGGGCTCAATATACAGGGTCTGGCAGAAGTAACTGCCGCTTGAGTGTGGTCGGTAGGGTAATAATATGGGTGTAATAATTTGGTTCGAACTTGAACATTTCACCTAAAAATGTCATGTGGTGTAATTGAGTGTGATACTGTTATGTTACCAAATTACACGCTTATGATTTTGTAATAAAAGATTTTTTAATAAACAAGGGGTGTTATTTGTGCCGGATCCTGTATATTTACAGAATGAATGAAGCTTTAAAGGGGAAGTTCGGGTCTATGTTTCCACAGGGCTGCACGACCAGCGTTATCCTGAGCAACTCTGATCTCCCAGAGACGCTGGAACTTCAAACGGGGAAGGGGGCCAAAGACAAGCCCTCTAGGACACAAGAGAGAACAGAAAGAGCAAAAAGGAAGGCTGGCCTTCAGAGCCCCAGGCGCTTGATTTCACTGGACGCTGGCCTTGGAGGGGCCGATACAGCCCAAGCCATTTCTAATCCTCCGTAGGTCAATCTCCAACAGGGTCCCAAGGCCGTGACCTCTATTCCATACATAACCAGCTTCTCTGGTGCCATTATCTACCTTCAATTTGGGGCGGGGCGGGTTCTCATTTCATAAAATACAGCCCTTCGTTTTCCCAATATCTTCATTAACTCTTAAAAGACCAGGACTTTGTGTAATGACTGGTTAACATGATGCCCAGCAGGATGACGTAGGAAAGAATGATAAGCACGCCCACCACATAGAGGTCAAAGAGCACTGACGGTCGCGTGCATGTGGAACGCTCACCAGCGGGAGAGCGGTTGAGCAGCTGAGAAAATTCAGGATCCTTGCCTTACTTGGAAAACTCTACATGCCTCTGGCATCAGACTTGACCGTGACTAGGACTTGAAGAAGAAACCTGAGCTCAAGCATCAGTTCCTCTGGGAAGCACCCCCGCTCCCTAACGCCCTGTCCCCGTTTCCCAGAGGTCAGCCAACAAGGTATTCCTGCAGCTGCTGTCACCACAGGGGTGACATTATTGTGTCTGTTTCTTGTATGTGTCCCTGTCTGACTAGGAACATCCGAAGTCCCTGGAAAATCTGTTCATCACCATTACACCCCAGCACCACCCCAAAAACCTGGGACAGAAGAGGTGTTCAGAAAATATGTGCTGGCTGAAAAGAGAGCCAAGCTACGGGTTCCTGGCCAGGAATTATCTGGACTCAGCAGATCCAAAGGTCAGCTAGTGAGAAGTCAGCAGGACCCACCCTGAGAAGCAGGCTAGGCACAGACACTGCACATTCCTGGGGAGCCTGTCTTAGTCCCTGGAGAAGCTGACTGCTGAGAAAGCCCACCAGGAGGGGCAGTGCAAGCCATGGGTCTGGTCTTGTGACAGTGGCCTCAGGAGGGTGGGTCGGTCAGTGTGGCCGCTGCTCCCAGCAGGTCAAGTTTGTGGAACTCACACTTGCTGTGGTGGGTGATTACCACAGATTATGTCTTTCTGCCCTGTCAATGACCCTAGGGCAAAGGTATGAGGATCCACTTTATAGTCTATTTGTTTGTTTTTAGAGAGAGTGGGAGGGAGAAAGAGGGGAAAGAGAAACATCGATTGGTTCCCTCTCCTACACACCCTGACCAAGCAGAGGCCGGACCTAACCAAACCCGTGACCTTTCCCTCTGCAGGACCACACCCAGCCGACTGAGCCACACCCATCAGGGCTGATGATCCGCTTTGCAGGTGCAACTCTGAGACCTCAGTCTTATGCATGCCAGAGCCTAACAGGTGCTGACTGTGACAGTCCTCCAGCTATCGGGTGGCAGTTATCACCTCGCCTGCCCCGAGGTTTAGAAAGATGCCTCAGAAAGAAATTGCACAGGCTGCTCAGGGTGAAGCTGTTTCGTGCAGATTAACAAATGTCTTCCCTCGATAAAAGAAATCAGAGAGAGAAGATGGTTATCTTGTTGCAGTGAGAGCTGTCTCTCTCCTGGGGGGTGGGGGGGAACTGGGCTAGAAACCAAAATTTTTATAAACCTTAACAACAGTCTTCATGGGAAACAATATTGCCGAAGAGGCTCCTAAGATCAACCAAACTCTTTGTTTTACAGAGGAGGAACAGAGAGGCAGACAGGGAAAGTGACACAAAGGAACACAGCTATTAAGTGGCAGGGCCACAGTTAGAACCCGTTAAACCTGCAGCCCAGTCCCACCCATCTCCCTGTTTCAAAACTCTAGAGCACCTGTGATGTCAGAACTGCACTCCCATAATAACTGCGCTCCCCATAACGGCTGCACCAGCTAGAGTCTCACCTTCACCACCACTCCACGAGGCAGACGGAGGAAACAGCCATCGTTCCATGTTACTGGGAGTAATAAGGAAGCTTGGAGAAGCAAAGGAACTTGCTTAGGCTCCCTGGCAAACTGAATGTATACTTGGAATCCAAAGCTCAGTGATGGCCCTTTGCTCTTTGTTGACAATGCGCTACTGAAAGAGGCCATAGGGTATCTGCCTCTGGAAATCCCTAAGGGGAAGGGAGCCGCCTCTACCTGCTGTTCAGTTTTGCAACGTTCTACGATGGCTGGAGGACGTGCTCATAGAGGAAGAACTTCAAAACCACACTCCTCTTCCCTTTCTGCCTTCCCCACCAGCACGCTTCAGAGAAAGAGCACTGTGGAGGGTCACCAGCTCTGTGCCTTGCGGCCTCCCTCCTACTCAGGCTGAGCTCTAAATCTGCTCGCCTACAAAAACAGTGGCAAGGCATTCTGCCCTTTGGTAACCGCTGGGAGGCTCAGGAGACAGGCAGCAGGTAGGAGGCATGGAGGCCCACTCCTGCAACTGTCCCTCCCTTTCCCTCGTTTCCCCACTGACCAGCTCCTCTGCCATCCTTCTACCCAAAGTGGGTGAAAGGTCACAGAAGTCTCACCCAAGGCAAGGCAGGAGAAAGAAAAACAATTGTGACATCATCCGACTAGTCCCTCGCATTTGGATAAGATCTCTATGTTTCCAAAGAGCTTTAACCGTCAGTAGCATTACATTTGCCATTTATTAGTCCCCATGTGCTATGTGCCACACGGAGGGCTCTGCATGCTATTTTGGGACCAGTCTTCACAGCCACCCATTTCACAGATGACAAAACTGCAGTTCAGAGGTCAAGGGATTAGCTAGTACTTCTGCACTTCTAACAAGCTCCCAAGTGGATGGACTACTTTGTGCCAAGGGCCAGATTTTTAAATTTCATGGAGGCAGAGCCTGTGCCCAAGCCTTAGCACCAGGCCTCCCCCTAGGCTGCACTCAATAATTATGTGTTGAATGAGTCAGTGAATACCTGACTCAAAAACCTGTGTATGCTTTAACACTTCTCTATACTAAGTCTCATTATGTCATTTGATCTCATAACAAAGCTCTAGTCAAGGCATGATCACCATCATTTGACAGATAAGGAAATAGAGGCTCAAAGGAGTAAGTAGCCTAAGGTTTTACAGCCTTTGTGTAGCAGGGCTGGAGGCGGGCTCCCGTCAGATCCTTTGCCCCGAACACAGCTGACCCGAGGATGCTGGGGTAAATTAATAATTACAGAGCGCCGGATGACAAGACGCTGGACCCCTCTCAGCGCATAACCAGCTCACAGTTCCGGAGGGGGGTCCCCCGGGAGCCCGAAGCTGCTCGCCGGGGCCGGGGGCAGCCAGGCACGGCGTCCGCCAGGAGGCAAACAAGGAGGGCAGGAGGAGGCCAGTCCTGGGCGTAGTGAGGTGACCCCGGACCTCGCAGAGAGCTCCCGTAGCCCCAACCACCCCCGCGGATCCCAGCTCGGACTGACGCTGTCCAGCTTGGGAGCGGAGGAGGGAGGAGAGCCTAGAGGCATCCAGGGAAATCGCAGCCGAGCGATGAATCACCGGCACATGACCCCGGTGGGGAGGGGAGGGCGCGGAACGGGCGCGCGAGGCGACTGGGGCTTGTGGAGGGCAGGCCTCTCGCCTGGCCCCCCTCTGGCCTGGATTTGGGGAGAGCAGGGAAGCCCCTCTCCAGCGCAGCTCCACCCTCCGATGTCCCCGCCCGCCGGGTCCCGGGAGCGGCGGGACTCACGGCCTTCAGCTGCTCCAGCCGGTCCTTCATCCTGGTGCCCAGGCGCCGGGAGGCAGGTGAGCGCGTCCCAGGTGAGCTGACGGAAGTGGCGACCCGACCGGGCCCGGGCCAGGGAGCTGGAGGCGGAGGCAGGCGGAGGCAGGCGGAGGCGGGCGGCAGCGGCCGGCTAGGAGGAGCGTCCGAGACCACTGGAAGCTCCGCCAAGCCGCCCCCTGCGGCCCCGCCGGCGCCGCGCGCTCCAAATCCGGCTCCGGCGCCAGCGCCGGCGCGTAGCGCTGATCCGCCTGCGGACCCGCCCCTTACCTGGGCCGCGCCCCGCGCTCCTCCTTAAAGGGGCCCTGCCCAGCCACCGCCCAGCCGCGCTCCGCTGCCCTGGCTCCACCTGCCTCAGCTCCTTGCCAGTCCCTCGGGGGAGCGGAGAAGTCCGGGGAGAGGGCCCAGCGCTGGTAGATCCGGCCGCAGGGCCGAGGGAGAACGAGGGGGTCTATGGGACCTCCGCTCCATCCTTTCGGTTCGACAGACGCTCGCTGCCTGCGCCGTGGATCCAGCCCTCAACAGGCTCATTCATTATTGGGAGGTGGGGATCAAAGTACTGCAGACAAAGAACTCTAACACGGTGTGATTTGTGCTATAATGGGTCCGGGGGAGAGCAACTAATTTCTCCTGGGGGAAGGGCATTCTAATAAAGGAATTGGCACTACTGGTAGAGAGGGTGGTCCTAGAGGAAAGAACTGGAAGTGAAGCGGGACAGGGCGGGCTGGCATGAAGAACCCGGATTTCATGGTGTTGGCAGTGGGGACCCTTCGGAGAAAGGTTAAGCAGTTCAACATTGAAGTCAGAACACCTGCCGTTGCGTAACCTTGGGGAAATCACCGTTTCTCTAGGGGACTGTTTCTGCATCTATAAATCAGAGCTAGTACTCGCTTCAGAGTTTGGTGTGAGGCCTGTGTGTCAGAGGAGGAAAGACTGATGAGTAAATTATAGATCAGGATTGTAAGTAAATATGTTTGTATCGGAAAGCTTAAGCCGTTCTCACTTCCTACGTGGTGTAGACTCCCAGGTTGATTGTAACTTCTGAAAAGGGTTTGGCCCGGGGGTGGGGAGTGGGCAGGGGAGGGTCTTTGCACTGCCCCTCCTTCTTCATGCCCCTTTCTCCCCCACTCCACCCTCTCTTCTGTTTTCCCTATTTGTCCCCTTTCTTGGGAACAAATGACATACTCGGCAGAGAGTGGCTCTCAATAAATGAGACTGAAAATCCGAAGATCATTTCTCAAATCAAGAAAATCTGCTCTATGCATCCAGGTTAAAAGGCTGTTGCCCTGGCTGGTGTGCCTCATGGACTCATCGCCGGTCTGCGGACCCAAAGGTCGCCGGTTCAATTCCCAGTCAGGGCATGTGCCCAGGTTGCCTGCCGGGTTCCCAGCTTGGGGAGGAGGGAGGGCGAAAGGCAACCGATTGATGTATCTCTCACACATTGGCGTTTCTCTCCCTCTCTTTCTTCCTCCCTTCCCCTCTCTCTAAAGGTAAATAAATAAAATATATTTTTTTAAAGTCTGTAATATTTTTCGTATTTCTAACAGCCCTTTGCCCCTTTCTGCGGTCTCAGCGCGTGCTCCATGCGTGACGTGCTTCGTCGCCACCCATAAAGATACATATGTACAGTCCGTGAGTGGCCGGGCTGTTTGAACTCGGCCATTCTCAGCCCTAACCCTCCCTCATTAGTCCTGAACACTTCCTTTTACAGCAGGCGTTATCATCTAGGTGGAGTTTTCCACCTGTGGTACTAGGAGGTTTTCTGCGCCCCCTCGTGGTCGTACACAGAAAAAAAGTAAATCCGAACTATATCCCACCTCTTAACAAATCTTTCCTGGGATAGCTAGGTCCCTGCACTTCAGGAGAAGAGGGTCTCCTGAATCTAGACACAGTTTTGCCGCAAAACAGCGGTCGCTGGACATCACACAATCTATTTTCTCATCTTTCAAGTAAGGGAGCGAATCAAAGCTAACGATTACCAGTCCTCAAGATCAAGAATATCATGCATTCTTTTTTTCATTTGTGGATCTCTTGTTTTGAAAGGTTCCACATCCCTAACAAAATATACTTACAATGTAATAAGAAATTTGGTTTCCTTGAACTCATACGTCGGACAGACAGTCACTGAGGGGAAGGAGCGAAATGGGTGAGGGTACAAACTTTCAGTTATTAGATAAATAAGTTCTGGGGATGTAATGTACAGCATGGTGGCTGTAGTTAACAATAATATATAATATATGTGAAATATGCTAAGAGAATAGATCTCAAAAGTTCTTATCATAGGAAAAAATTGTAACTATGTGAGCTGATGGATTTTAACTTATGATAATCATTTTGCAATACTGCATATACATACTTGTATGCCAAATCATTATGTTATACACTTTAAATGAATACAATGTTATAGGTCAATTACATCTCCATAAAATCGAGGGTGGTGGGATTTGGTTTCCAATGAGAGGATGTTTCCATGGAGAAAAAAAATGACCTTTTGGTTAGTCTGTGTGGCCATACAGAAACAACTGTATGATTTCCCTTATTTTTTAAACACTGAAAACAGTGTCAAGAGAGCTCGTCCCTGCAACTGGAGTCCAGGAACCCAGGAAGAGGAGCATCAGCAAAGTTCTCTTACTATGGCATTCATTTTGAGGGTAGTTACAGACTTCAAGCCTTCTTTAAACCTCCTAGTAGGTATGAACCCTATTTTGTTAAGTTTATCTTAACATTAATATTTGTTCTTTCCTGACAGATAGAAGTCTGGATTCTACCTACTAGCTGTGTACAAAAAAAAAACAAAAACCCGGAAGAAAGTCAATTAACTGTGGCACATGGCACCTGAGCTAGAGGAGTCCCTGGACTGGCGATAAAAAACACTGATATTGAACCTAAGTGGACTCTAGGGTCTCCACGTACGTGGACAGCGACTTAAGGTTCCAGGCTCAGTATTCTCTCTGATGTATTTTCTTTATTCTGCCCCACAGTGATACTTGGTCTTTCCCACCCACCAGGTTTTAGTGTAGCTATTTCCCCATTAAACAGAGTCAGGATTCATCCAAGGGCTTCCATTTTGGTTATAAATAAATCAGCCAACACTTAATTTCATCTTTACAAGCAAACCAAAAACAGACTCCTGGGACTTGGGGCTTCACTTTCTTCTCACTCCTCCCTTTAAGCTTATTTCTTTCCCAGCCTTACGCCATATAGACCTCCAGAACCTGCTGTGAAACAGGTAAGACTACTTTCTGGCTGGTGTACCCTGAGGCAGGGTCTCTGGCATATGGCATTCGGTAGAAAAAGATAAGGGGAGCTAGAGAATTGAAGGGAAGATTCTGTCCTCTGCAGCAATTGTTCCCCACAGCAGGAAGGATGGAGAATAAACTTTCTGACTTGTATCTTTGCCCCCTTACAGTATGTATTGGTTATCTACGGCTGCATGACAAATGGCCCTAAAACCTAGAGGCTTGAAAGAACATTTATTATCCTATCATTTCTATGATTCTGGAATCCAGGTGCAGCTTAGCTGGGTGCCTCTGCATCCAGACATCTCACAAGACTACAATGAAGGGGTTGGCTGGGCTACAGACCTGTTTCTCAGGTCACTCACATAGGCCTTGAGGGCCAGCAGAATGCAGTGTGTGCTGCCCAGGGAGGAGAAGAAGAACACCTGGGTGCCATGGCCAGGCAGGGACATGAGGGTGCTTTCTGTGGGTAGGACGCAGGACGCTGACCAGCGTCAGAGGGCAACAGTGGAAGAGTAGCAGGTCTCCCACGCTGCCATGTTGGCCAGGAAAAAGTACATAGGGGTGTGGAGAGAACGGTTGACCCAGAGGATCAGAGAAACTGCTGCCGATGCTGATGAGATATATAATCGGGAAGGTCACGAAAACCAGCATCCGCACCTCAGCAAGTTTGAAGAAGGGGCCGAAGTGGAAGTGAATCACCCCACCTTGGTTTGCATCCTCCTTGTAGGCAGTGCATCGGATCTGATAATGACACGGGTGCTGCCCTCTGAAGATAAATAAATGTCAGGACACAGAGCTCCTGGATGACCCATCCAGCTCCCGACCCTGCCCTTCCTCCGTCTCCTCAGCTCCAACCATCTTTACTTCTAGTCTAAATTCAGCAACTAACTTCTACAGCAGTTTGTTTGTTGTTCCAATCACCAAGATCTAGTTCACTGCTGAAATATTTTTTTAATTGCGGTAAAATATACATTCTATAATATTTATAATTTTGGCCATGCATAAGTACACACATCAGTGACATTAAATACATTCACAATCTTTTGTAACCATCACCACTATTTATACCCGGAACTTCTTTATTATCCCCCCAAAAAACTCTGTGCCCGTTAAATAGTAACTCCCCATTATCTCCTCCTCCCAGACCATACATCTATCCAGCTTTGAGTCTCTATATGAATTTGCCCGTTCCAGGTACCTCATGTAAGTGTGATCATACAATATTTATCCTTCTGTACCTGGCTTATTTCACATTCATAACACAATGTTTTCAAGGTTCATCCATGTGGTGATACATACCAGAATTTTTGCATTCCTTTTCATGGCTGAGTAGCTTTCCATTGTGTGCATATACCACATTTGTTTACCCATTCATTTCTTTGTGGAAACTTTGGATTGTTTCCACCTTTTGGTTGTTGCATACATTGGTGTATAAGCATCTGCTTGAGTAAGCACTGAAAACTTAAAAGCACGGTATACCATTCCCAGACCACAAATCCCTCTATTCTCTTAATCCCTTGCCTGGTTGTCAAGAGCACAGCCCCTGGGGTGAGATCATCTAGGGTCTAACCCGTGATCTGCCATTGACCAACAGTATGACTTTGAGCAAGTTATTGAAGTTTTTGCTTCAATTTCCTTATCGATAAAGATAACTCCAAGGTTGTTGTGAGAAGTGAATGTTTCTGCCCTCCATACATGTTAGCAATAATCATTAATACTACCCTTCCTCCACCTTTTCAAGACTACCTTGATGCCTCCAGTTCCCCCAAATAAGCATGCGTCAGGCTTTACTCCCTGCCCCACCCAACCGAGATTTATGGCCCACCTCTTCCATTAGTCTTTGCCAATACTGTTGCTATCCTTGGCTTCTTGACCTTTTGTCAACTCTGCTACCTCCTGTAATATCCCAAATCTCTATTCCTGAGATTTAGGCTGAACATAACTAAAGAAGATCACAAAATTCTACCTCTGGTGCCACCAAATAAAAATTAGCTCATCAGTCTAACCCACTGAAATTTTGGGAACCACAGAGACTGAATGTCTGAGAAGCACACCAGTACTGGGAGAAGCACACAGCTGGTACCATGAGCCCTCCCCTGCTGCCTCTTCTCAAAGGAAGAGCGTGGGGCTTGTGGATCTGCACAGACAGAATTCTGGGTACCCTCTGAGCTCTCGCTCCTTCTCGTCTCATTTCTGAAGAATGCTCTACCTGCTTTGATTCAATAGGGCCCCAAGAGATGAACTTGGCCTTAACTTGACCACCCCCTATAGGTCAATGTTTGAACACAAATGGGAATTGTTGGGGGATGTGATATTCTAAACTGGTTTAATTGCTACTAGACTTAACTATATTTGAACTATTACTAGCACTTTTACTCTCCAACTTTTAGGGGGCTTAGCAAGACATACAGTTTTACAAAATAAGTAAGTAAACAAAAACTCATAGATACAAAGAACAAACTGATGGCCACCAAATGAAAGGGACACTGGGAGTAGGTGAAAAGGATGAAGGGATTAAGAAATATAAATTGCCAGTTATAAAAATATATATATAGGGAAGTAATGTACAGCCTAGGGAACATATCAGTAATTAGGAAGCTGAGTCAGTAATATCATAAAAACTAGTTATGGTGTCAGATGGATACTAGACTTATCAGGGCAATCATTTCATAAGTTATATAAATGTCTAATCACTCTGTTATACACCTGAAACTAGTATGTCAACTGCAATTAAAAATAAATAAATACAGCTTTAATTTATCTGCGTAGGGGTTAATTTCATGCACCTAGACAAGTTCTAAGAATTCTTCAAAACTGAACCGCATGTCACCTGCTAAATGAGCCCACATTCTAATACATAGACCTTTCCCAACCCTCCTCCTAAAAGGACCTTCCTCTGCCATTAGGTACAGGGAAAAAAAGTCAGAGGCAAAATGTCTCTCCTGTGCCCTTCAGCTTAGAGCAGGCTCAGTCTGCAAGCGCTGAGTATTTATCCTCATTGCTTCCCTTGGAGTTTGGTTAGTGTTATCTTGACTCCCTCGCTGCATAATCTACCAGTTGTGTGGCCTTGGAGAAGTTATGCACTTGAGCATTCTCATTTTAAATGCGGGAAGAGTGCATTTAAACATGGGAAGACGCATCTCAGAGCGTCTTGCAGCAAAAATTAAAAGAGATCCCCTGTCTGAAATTGCCAGTCCGATGCCATTCTTTCCTTGCTCTTCATTCCTTTTTTTTTTTTTTTAATCAAACACTCCTGATCATTCTCATGCCTGGTAATTACTGCGATTATTGAATTGTTCCAAGAACACCGTGTTTACAGTGGTTATAGTTGCTAGTCAAAGTGTGCTATGGGGACCAGCAGAGTTAGCATCAGCTGGGGCCTTGGTACCAGTGCAGAATTTCAGGCCTCACCCAGATCTTCCTAATTCTGTTAATAAGTATAGTAGTTTCAAATTAAAATTCCTTATATTTTCTAGGTTTCAAATCATATTATCTGAGACCAATTATTTCATTTTCTTTTCTCATTGTATGATTCAGGATCTCCAGAAAGTGTTAACTAATCCTGGCAATGGGGGGCGGGGGCGGGGGGCGGTGCGGTCCTGCCTAGCACCTAATATTTCATGAATATGGTTTGGCTATTTCACCAATTAAAATGGTGCCTGCTGTGAGATTTTAATATAGTCTTTTTCACAGAGAGAGCCGGTACACGGTCAAGGGTCAAACTCTACAGCAGGGATCAGCACCTTTTTCCGTAAAGTCCCAGAGAATATATACTTTAGGCTTTGTGGGCCATACAGCCTCTCTCACTATTCAGCTTTGCTGTTGTGATGTGAAAGCAGTCACAGGCAATAGAGAAATAAACAAGTGTGGCTGTGTTCCAACAAAACATTATTTACAAAAACAGGCAACCTACAGATCTGGCCTGTAGGCCGTAGTTTGTCGAGTCCCACTTCAGGGTGGGACAGCACAGGTTTGAATTTTGGTGCCATTACTTGCTAGTTGTGTATGACCCTGGGCAAGTGACTCAGCATCTTGGTCCTCAGTTTCCTAATCTGAAAAATGAGGGTATATTAGTACCTCCTTCATAATGTATTTGTAAATATTAAATAATACATGCGAAGTACTTAGAAGAGAGCCTACTGAAGAAGAAGCATTCACTAATGTAAGTGTGAGAGCATAAGTTTTTTCTGACTTACTCACCATTGTACTTCCAGTTCCTGGCACAATAAGTACTCAATAAATATTTACAGAATTACTAAAGTTAACTATTATATATTTAAACAGTTTACTTCTGTTACTATTTTATTCAGAGTTTTTATGAAGAATCTCTGCTGATATATATATATAATAATTTTTCAGCATCTCTTAACACAATTGTATTATTTGCCACTTCTATTCACATAATACCAGAAATCTTAGCCAGAGCAATTACCCAAGAAAAAGAAAGAAAAGGTATCCAAATCAGAAAGGAAGAAGTAAAATTATTTGCAGATGACATAATCTTAGACATAGAAAAACCTAAAAACTCCACAAAAATACTATTAGAACCTGTAAAAAAAAATCAACAAAGTTGCAGAAAACAAGTGCAACATACAAAAATCAGTTGCTCTTCAAAAAGGAAATTAATATATAATCCCATTTATAATAGCAGCTGAAAGAATAAAATACTTAGGAGTAATCTTAAATAAAAATGTAAAAGACCAGTACACTGAAAACCATAAAACACTGATGAAAGAAAATGAAGAATACACAAATAAATGAAAAGATATTCCATGTTCCTGAACAAGAAGTTTTAATATTGTCAAAATGTCTATACTACTCAGAATTATCTACAGATTCATGCATTTCCTATGAAGATCGCAATGGCATTTTTCACAGCAATAGAAAAAACTCTTAGAATTCATATGGAAAAAACCACAAAAGATCTTAAAAGGCAAAAGCGATCTTAAACAAGAACAAAACTGGAGGCATCACACTTCTGGATTTCAAATGACATTGCAAATCTGTAGTAATTAAAACGATATGGTCCTGGCATAAAAACAGACACACAGACCAACAGAACAGGATAAAGAACCTAGAAATAAATTTACACATATATGATCAACTAATTTTCAGCAAAGGCACCAATACACAGTGGAGAAAGGACAGTGTTCAATAAATGGTATTGGGGAAACTAGATATCTACATGCAAAAAAAATGAAATTGGATTATTATCTTACACCATACATAAAAATCAACACAAAATGGATTAAAGGTATGAACATAATAACTGAAACTAAAATTCCTAGAAGGAAACATAGTGGGAAAGTCCCATGCAATTGACCTTGGGAATGGTTTTCAGAGGTAACACCAAAAGCAGAGGAAAAAAAGCAAAAATAAACAAGTGGGAATATATCACTAAAAAGTTTCTGCACAACAAAGGACACAATAAAGAAAATAAAAAGGTGACCTACAGAATGGGAGAAAATATTTTCAAACCATGCATCCAATAAGGGTGTAATATCCTAAATATGTAAGGAATTCATAGAATTCAAAAGCAAAAAATAAAATAAAATAAATTTTAAAACCCACAAATAGCCCTCTTTAAAAATGGACAAAGAAACCCTGGACATTTTTTTCCCAAAGAAGACATACAAATAATATACCATATATATGTATATTATTTATATATATATGGTCTGTCCAGAAGGTATCCAGCCATCTAATATGAAAAATTAAGAGGTTTATTAGAGAAGATACAAGATGCAAGAAACATTTTACATAGGACAATGACACCTCAGACCCCTTCAAAGTAGGCACCTTGGGACCTCACACAGTTCTCCCAATCACCATCAGCTGCCCTGCCATATTTTCCTGAATCTCATCAACAGTCTAAAATCTCTTCCTTTTCAAAGGTGATTTTAGTTTTGGGAAAAGCCAGAAGTTGTGGACCACCAAATCTAGGCTGTAGCGGGGCTGAGTCACCTGGGTGATTTGAAGTTTCACCAAAAAACTCTGCATGAGACATGATGCACGAGCAGGTGCACTGTTGTGATGAAGCTGCCAATCACTAGTTGCCCACAGCTGCAGCCTCCTGAATCATCCAAGTAGTTTCTGTGGAGGGATGTTCGAGCTTAACACAAAATTTGATGCAGGTTTGTTGCTCTGCTCACTCAGTTGTTTTGAATGCGACAGCTATGCAGTACACATGCTCACTCAACAGAGTCTACCGTCCCCACTGACTAGCACAGTGAAGTCATCATCGTTCACGTATGTGCATTCCAGTCCACTCTCCTTGGCTGCCAGGTTACACTGATGTCAAGCAAGCCATTCTCATTACATTAACAATGGCTGGACTTTTTCCAGACAAACCCCATGTACGTATATAAACACACACAGATTTTCAACGTCATTATTCAAACATCACTATTCATTAAGAAAATACAAAACTCACCTCATACCTGTTAGAAAGGCTATTATCACAAAGTCAAAAAGATAACAAGTATTGGTAAGGACATGGAGAAAAGGACCTCACGTACACTGTTGATGGAAACTTAAATTGGTGTAATCATTATGGAAAGTAGCATAGAGTTTCCTCAAAAAATAAAAAATGGAACTGCTTTGTGGCCCTGTGATCCCACTTGTGAGACTATATACTAAGGATCCCCAAAAACCAATTCAAAAGAATATATGCACCCCTATGATCATAGCAGCATTATAATTGCCATGATCTGGAAACAGCCCAAGTGCCCATCGGTAGAAGAACGGATAAAAAAAAGCTGTGGTACATTTACAAATGGTATACTATGCATCCATAAAAAAGAAGGAAATCTTACCTTTTGCCACAGCATGGATGGACCTGGAGATTATTGTGCTAAGTGAAAGAAGCCAGTCAGAGAAAGACAAATACCATGTGATCTCATCTATATGTGGAATCTAATGAACAAAATAAACTAACAAACAAAATAGAAATAGAGGCATGGATGTACAGGACAGACAACCCTCAGAGGGGAGGGGTGAGGAGGGACTGGATGAAAAAAGTGAGGGGTTTAGCCAAAGAACGTATATGCACAACCCAGAGACACAGATAACAGTGTGGTGATGGCCAGGGGAAGGGAGATAGGGATGGGGGGAAAGTGGGCAAAGGGGACATCCATGATAGTGTTAACAATAAAAAAAGAGAAAACAAACAACAAGTGCTGGCGAGGATGTGGAGAAAAGGGAACCCCGGTGCACTGTTGGTGGGAATGCAGACTGGTGCAGCCACTGTGGAAAACAGTTTGGATTTTCCTCAAAAACTAAAAATGGAACTTCCTTTTGACCCAGTAATTCCACTGCTAGAATTATACCCTAAGAATCCTGAAACATCAATTCGAAAGAACCTGTGCACCTCAATGTTCATAGCAGTACAATTTACAATAGTCAAGAATTGGAAGCAACCTAAGTGCCCAACAGTAAATAAGTGCCCAACTAAAAAACTATGGTACATTTACACAATGGAATACTATGCAGCAGGGAGGAAGGAGGAGCTACTACTCTTTGCAACAGGATGGATGGAACTGGAGAGCATTATGTTAAGTGAAATAAGCCAGGCAGTGAAAGACAGATACCATATGATCTCACCCATAAGTGGAACATAATCAACAAAATAAACAAGCAAGCAAAATATAACCAGCAACATTGAAATAAAAAAAGAAACTGACAGTAACCAGAGGAGAAGAGGGAGGGGGGATGACAGGGAAAAGGGAGGGGGAGGGTCTTCAAAGAACATGCATAAAGGACCCATTGACAAAACCAAATGGGGGAAGACTGAGGGTGGGAGGTGTGGGTAGGTGGGGCTGGGGAAAGTGGTGGCGGGGAAAATGTGGACAAAAACAAACAAAAAACAAAGTGGTCAGGGGGAGGCTGGGAGTAGTGTGGGAAATTAACAAGCCAAAGAACTGGTGTGTGCAGCCCATGGACATGGACTAAGAGGTGTGGGGATGATGGGATGGGGTGCAGGGCAGAAGGGATATGGGAGGAAAATGGGACAACTGTAATAGCATACTCGATAAAATATACAAAAAAAAAAACCCCAAAAAACTATTTGTTCAAAGAATTATGGCTATGCATTAAATACACACATACACACACACACACATATATCTTAATGATAGATCCCAAAATATGTGATATCTAGGAGTTAAAGTAATTGAATCACAGGGTGAATGGAAATATAGACGAAAGAAGGGCAGCCTGGAGTTGATAGTTGTTGAAGCTAAGGGATGGGTACATGGGGGTTCATTGTACACTTCCTGCTACTTTGGTATCTTGACATTAGCCACAACAAAAAGTTTTTCAAAAGAGAAAAACACCTCATCATGTGATTATAAAAGGGTGTGGCACATTTTAAATTATATTTTACTGATTATGCTATTATAGCTGTCCTGATTTTCCCCCTTCTGCCCCCCTCCACCCAGCACCCCCCACTCCCTCAGGCCACCTCTCACTACTGTTCGTGTCCATTTCATGCGTATAAGTTCTTCGGCTGCTCCATCTCCTATATTGCGCTTTACATCCCCACGGCTATTCTGTAACTACCTATTTGTACTTCTTAATCCCTTCACCTCTTCCCCATTCCCCCCACTCCACCCCCACCTAGCAACCATCAAAGCGCTCTCTGTATCGATGATTCTGTCTCTGTTCTTGTTTGCTTAGTTTGTTTTTTTTAGATTCAATTGTTGTTAGATTTGTATTTTTTGCCATTTTATTGTTCATAGTTTTGAGCTTCTTACTCCTAAATAAGTCCCTTTAACATTTCATATAATGGTTTGGTGACGATGAATGCCTTTATTTATGCTGGGAAGCTCTTTATCTGCCATTCAATTCTAAGTTATATCTTTGATGGCTAGATCAATTTTGGTTGTACGTCTCTGCTCTGCATGATTTTCAATATTTCTTGCCGATCCCTTCTAACCTGCAAAGTTTCTTTTGAGAAATCAGCTGACAGTCTTATGGGGACACCCCTGTAAGTAACTAGCTGTTTTTCTCTTACTGCTGTTAAGGTTCTCTTTATCTTTAACTTTTGGCATTTTAATTATGATGTGTCTTGGAGTGGGCCTCTTTGCATCCACCTTGTTTGGGACTCTCTGTGCTTCCTGGACTTGCATGTCTATTTCCTTCACCAGGAAATTTTCTTACATTATTTTTTCAAATAGATTTCCAATTTCTTGCTCTTCCTCTTCTCCTTCCGGCACCCCCATGCTGTGATCGTTGGAATGCTTAAAGTTGTCCTAGAGGCTGTTTACACTATGTTAGCTTTGGGGTGTTCTTCTTTTTGGATTTTTTTCTTCTTTTTCTGATTGGTTGTTCTTTGCTTCCTTATGATTCAAATCATTGATTTGATTTGTAGCTTCATTCACTCTACTGTTGTCTCCCTGTAAATTGTTCATTTCAGTTAGTAAATTCTTTTTTTCTGGCTATCTTTTTGATGCTGTTGAGGTCCTAAGTTCCTTGATCATCCTCATAATCAGTGTTTTGAACTCTACATCTGATAGATCTACATTTTGTTTAGTTCTTTTTCTGGGGTTTTGATCTGCTCTTTCATTTGGTCCATGTTTCTTTGCCTCCTCATTTTGGCAGCCTTCTTGTGTTTGTTTCTATGTATTAGGTAGAGCTGCTTTGACTCTATATCTTGGTAGCATGATCTAATGTAATAGGTATCCTGTAGGATCCAGTGGCACAGCCTCCCCTATCACCTGAGCTGGATACTCGAAGCATGCCCTTTATGTGGGCTGAGTACCCCTCCTCTTGTAGTTGAGCCTTGGTTGCTGTTGGCAGGTCAGTGGGAGGGATTTACCAAGGCCAGTCAGCTACAATGGCTGACTGTGACCACTGACCTCCAACCTCTGTCCTCCATGGAGGATCAGCTATCTAAGGGCAGGGTGGTGGTGCTCTGATGTGGTCTGTAGCTATCCACCGGCTATGCAAGCCCTGGGGTTTCCTGGGTGTACATGCCAAGGTCAGCCACAACCTGTGTTTTACCTAAGGCCACCCTGCCTGAGCTATAAACCAACCTGAGATGGCTGCTATTTGTATGAGTTTAAAGATTCCCAGGTGAAGCCAAGCTGTGAATCTAGCCTAGCTGCTGCTAGTGTTGGATCTGGGGCCACTTGGCAAGAGGTACAGGGGGTTGGGGGCTCACTGAGGCCAGCCGTTGCTTATTTGAAAGGATTTAGGAAGTTGTGAAGCATGAGCCAAGACTAGCCCTTCACATGCAAGAGCCACTGTTAAGAGCTATAAGTTGGGTGGGACAAAGACTCAGGGTATTTTCAGGGCAGGGCAAAGTGTTAGCAAGCTTGGTGGAATCTCAGATATGGCACACACCTGCCAGCTCTGTGGCTCTGTAGGGAGAGTTCAGAAAAGGGACAGTGGCCTCTGCCTGCCTTTCTGTCTAGGAGAAAGCTGTCTGTCAGCTCTTGCCTTGATGCTGACACTTCAGGTCCTCCCTGTAGGCCACTGGTTCCTTTCAAGTTGCTACCCCGGTGCTGGAGCTCAGAAGGAATGAGTCTGAATAAGTCCATGTGTGGGTCTTTAAGAGGAACTGCTGGAGGCTCTAGCAGTTTCTTCCACCAACTCAATTCCTGCTGGTTTTCACAGCCACAAGTAATGGGGACTTATCCTCCCGGCACTGGAATCCTGGGCTGGGGGACCTAGTGTGGGTCTGGGACTCCTCACTTCCAAGATATGCCTCCCAAATTTTTATCCTCCACACTCGGATGTGGGACCAGCCCGTTCCACGTCTCTGCTCCTACCAGTCTGGATGGATGTGGTTTCTTAATTCTGTAGTCGTCAGACTTCATTTAACCCAATTTCTGATGTTTCTGAGTAATGGCTGTTCTATAATTTAGATGTGGTGTGCGAGGAGTTGAGCCATGTTTACCTATGCCACTATCTTGAGTGGGAGTAAAAATTTCTGATTTCTAACATAATGATCAGAAAACATCTGCAGCATCAAGGATCAGCTAACTCTTTCTGTAAAATAGTAAAGCTCTTAGGTTTTGATGGCTAAATGATCTCCACTCAGCTTTGCCTTTGATGCCCTCGAGCAACCAAAAACAATATGCAAATGAGGGTGGCTGTATTCCAACAAAACTTTATTTACAAAAACAGGCAACTGGACAGAGTTGGCCAAGGGTCATAGTTTGCCAACTCTTTGTTCACATGGCACCAATTCTTTGGTCATTGTTAAGACGTGCTGTTAGCCAGCACCAGAAGTTTTGTAATGCTCCATGAATGCTTGAAAATCAATTATCTTATCCTTGGCCTGCTCCACTTAAGGTGCAGGCTTGGCCCATGTAAACATTTGCTTTTGTGAAATGGACATAGGATTAAGAGCTTGGGTGTTTGGTATCAGACAGACCTCAGAGGCCAGCTTTAACTTTTGCTAGTGGGTGGCTTGTGACAAACGTCTCTAGGCCTCAGGTTCCTCACCTATAAAGTAGAAAAAGTAATAACACCTACCTCATGGAGTTGGCACTAGGAAAGATTCAATTTGATAATCCATATAAAGTACCTAGCAGAGCGCCAGACTTCAATCATCATTATCGGTATTGGCATTATCTTGCCATTGAATCACTACTCTGTGAGGTAAGTATCATTAAACCCATCTTACAAAGAAATTAAGGCTCAGACATATTTAGACGGCATGCCCAAAACTGACAGCCAGTAACACAAAGCACTGATTCACACCCAGAACTTTTATTTTCAAATCCAAAGTTTCCAGCATTCAGCCTCTGATTAATCCAATCACACTAAGAAGGAAAGAATTTACTGCACGCCACTCCAAGGCAAGGCTGCATTTTAAGACATGCAGAGGAAGTCTGTGCTAAAAGCACAAGAACTTTCTTGGCGGTGCTAGTCCTCGGGAGGAAGAGTATAATTCCGCGGGCTCTAAGACTGAAAGGGCAAGGGAGGTACTAGAGGACGTTACAAATCACCCAGATTTCGGGAACCAGTGTGCTGAGGCTTATAATCTGGGCACACTCTTTTCTGGCTTTGATCCAAGTCTAAGGAGGTGGTGTCACTCAGCGGCGCACTCAGGCTGGCGCTTCTCGGCCTCTATGACCTTGCTGCCCACGGCTGTGCTGCCCTTTTTGGCTCTCCCCCTCCACGTGCCGGGGGCGCCTGGCGCCGAAATACAACCACCCTGGTTGAACCTCTCGGGATGCGCCTTCGACTTTTTTAAAAGGCGGACGCCCTCCGCACTCTGAGACACATAAATCACAGCCCTGACCTGCTGTTGATTCAACGGGTGACGTGCAACTGATAGTTGCGACGAATTCAGCCCCTTTGGATGACCTGAACTTCTCAATCTTCTTTTCCCCCTCCACTCTGCACATGTCATATATTGTGAGATCTGCCAAGCAGCCCGAAGACCGTTTTGAACACTGGACAAATAGTCCAAGAATCTCCATTTCTCCCAGCTCGGACAGCCTGGGACTCTTCAAAGCCATACCCTGTGACAATCACAAGGGTATTCTCCGCCCGGGTGGTGACGGAAAACTCGTGACTCTGACCTGAGCGCCCGGCGGACGCAGAGAAAGCAGGGGCGGAGCCGCAGGTCGGAACGCGAGGAAGCCCTCGACGGGCGGCGCGTGCGCAGTCTTACGCCACGGGACCTACTTCCCGCCGCTGAGACTAGGAAGCGGGACGTCAAATCTGTCCCCGCGCAGACGCCGGCGGCGGCTCAGAGCCGGGTGGCCGCCCTCCCTGAGGCGCGCCTGCGCACGTTCCCACGCACGCTCCGGCGTACGGCGGCGGCCAGGGGTCGCGAGCCGGTGGAGGACCCGCGCGCGGAGGAGCCCGGCGAGTCAACTCTTCTTCCCTCCCTCCCCCACTCCCCTCCCCGCTCCCTCCCCCCCTCCCCAAGAATGTTCCGCTACGAGGTGAGCTGTTGCGACCGGAAGTGACCCCTCCCTCCTTCTCGAGCCCCTTTTCCTTACTTATCCCCTGTGCTTCTGTCCCGCGCTCCTGGGGGGAGGGGACGCGCGGTGTGACCCGCGGGACCCAGAGGAGCGCGTCTGGCCTGGGGTCGTGTGTTTATCTGAGAGCTGTGAGCCGGCCTCAGGGGGTGGCACTGTCCTATTAGTTGTCGCTGGGGAGAGTTGGCTTCAGTTTTGATGTGGGGAGGGCCCGTTAAGTGCCTTACCCAGACCACCCGCCAGCCCCACCCTGGGAGGAGCCGCGGAGGGGAGGCCTTGCATCCACCTGGTGGCTTTTCCTCTGGACGAGTCACCGGGGAAAACCCAAAGATAGGTTTCCCGCCCTGGATCCGGAACCACTTTCCCTCCAGTTACACACACCCATACACCTAGGCAACCATCGGGTCAATGGGGCCTGGGCTTGTCCTTCGGCTGGGTCCGTAGACTGTTTACTAAAGAGGCCTTGGAGTTGGGAGGGGGCGTGTCCAACAGAAGTTTCTCCTGGGCGAGCGGAGGGAGACGTGGGGTTTTGGTGACGGTCCCGGTAATGTAGCAATAATCGGGAGTCCCGAACGTGTTACTGATTCACTGTATGACCTTGAGGGACTCATAATCTCTGGACTTGTAGAATAAAAGAGCTGCTCTAGATAATTCCTGAGCGTCTTTCCAATGTAAAAAACTAGTGATTTGATTACATGGAATTTCGTGACTTGGGAAGGAACGCTGCTCGCTGTTGCTTACCTGCTTTGTGTACGTTTGGGAGGGCTTAAGGGAAGGTAATATGACCTACTGGCCTAACCTTTCTGTGGGAACAGCCTAGCTAACAGGTAGCTAGGCAAGGTGTATCACAACCCGGGGCCTTCCGATTGTAAGTCTTTGAAAGTCCTTGGTACGTGATGGGAAATGGTTTAAGACCAAACTAACTTCACGTAAACGTGGAGAGAGGTGATGAGAAGCGGTAAGCAGTTGCCAAAAGAAAGGAAAACTTGGGAAATGCGTTAAAACCTGACGCGGAAGGAGGAATTGTTTAAAATAGAACCCACTCTGTCGTTATGGCGCTATCTGGCCTCGTTTCGCAGTCCACAGCCTTTAAACCTGTGCCTCATTTGATCCTCCTATGGGGGAGTTGGTGCTATTCCTCTGTTACCACTTCACAGACTCAGAGCCTAACAAAGCCTCAGGCACAGTAGGCACTCAAGAGGTATTTAGCGAATTAATTGAAGCGAATGACTTGCCCAAGTTCACACCATGAGAGTTTGCTTAATTGTGTTTGAAAATTTTAGCATTCCGTTTTATCACCGAGTTAGGGCCTAGAGGAAACAGAAGGGGGAACAGATGGAAATAGAAGAGAAAGCTTTAAAAGGGGATAATAAAATAGTTGAAAACATGACATGAACATGGGGAAAATTAAAATTTTGTTGAAAAATACACTAAAACTCAGGTAAAATAGTGAAGTATTCATTTTCATTTGTTATTACTCTTAATCAGTGATGCAGAGGAAGTTGACAAACCATGAGGAAATGTTCATATTAGGTTCCTGATAGAGAAATGGAATGTTTGGGGAGAAAGGTTAAATGAAATAAGGAATAGGAAAGAGAAACAAAGAAAAGGAGATACTGAAATTTTCTAATGTTGGGGAAATTGGAGGATTAAAAAAGATGCCATCTTTACAGAAAGTCATAATGAAACTTATGTTGATTGGGAAGATAAGATGAACATTTTTGAAAATTTTACAGTGAGGTTGTGAACTTTATGAATAGCTTTTCTTTTTTTTTAGTCTTTGGAGGATTGTCCCCTGGATGAAGATGAGGATGCATTTCAGGGCCTGGGAGAGGAAGATGAAGAGATTGATCAGTTCAATGATGACACATTTGGATCAGGTGCAGTTGGTAAGTGACATCTTGTATATCATCTTGATCCCTTGCTGTTTTCAAATGCTCTTTTCTAAGTGTTTTGTCTTATTAGGGGTAACCTCAGTCACTGATTTAGCAAAGTATTCCATTCTTGGTCCTAGAATAGCCTAGTTTTGACTAGAAGCATCCACCCTTCTCCTCTGGGCGTCTTTTGCCTCACTTATAAAACCACGTGTTCTTTAAGTCCTGTTTTTCCATCTGTATGATCTATTGCTCTAGGTTGACACTATAAGGAATTCAAATCGTTAGAGAAGTAGACATTTTACAAACATTTAAAATAATCTTAGAAGAGGGAAATTTTTGTTTGTGGAACATATAACTTAAGGAAAATTAGTGAACTAGGAGGAAACTCAGATTCCAGTATGTATGTTTTAAAATTCTTTTGATCAGTAGTATATATTATATGGCCCTGCTATTGCCTTTTAGTCTCTTCAGTAAAATAAAAATCCTTTTATTCAAGAATTTTGGTGATAGAAAATTTTCATAAGTGAGAATAAGGTGAAGTTTTCCCATCCGTGGCTATAGATAAATATTCTAGGATTTGGAAAAGACTATAAAAAGTAAAAGAGCCAACCTAGTCTTAAGGATCACAAAGCTATGATTACTGAGATGGGGAATTTAGAGAGTTAGCTTACATGGTGAAGATTGAGAATTATAGATCCTAGAACAAGTACACTAATAAGTTAAACTGTATATTTAAAAAATGAATAGGTAAGATTTAGTGCAAATATTTTTGCTTTGTTGATATTGAAAATAGCAACAACATTTTTGCTGGGATGTGTAGAATATGTGTGATTTCTTTGGAATCAAGCACTTCTGTCTATGCAACAAATATTCAAAGTTAAGTAATAAGGGGAAATTTAACAGTAATGTGTAGTCCCAAGATGTTGAATATCAAAAAGAGGGGTGTTTTTGTTTGTTTGTTTGCTTGTTTTTAGATTTCCTTTATTTTTTAGAGAGAGGGGAAGGGAGATAGAAGAGAGGAAGAAAAACATCATGATCAGTTGCCTCTTGCACGCCCCCATCTGGAGACCTGGCACACAACCCAGACATGTACCCTGACCGGGAATTGAACCGGTGACCCCTCAGTTTGCTGGATACTGCCCAACCCACTGAGCCACACCATTCAGGGCCAAAAAGAGTTCCTAAAGGTGATATAATGGTTACTGGTTTTGCAGTGACCTAAACAGCTTACATTTATTGAAGCTTAAGCTTAGTTGAATGAGCTGGCAAAAATGAAAAAGTATCATATTGTCACTCAGGGTGTGCAAAATTCAGTAGAGGGCTCAAAACTTCCACTATTAGGAGCAGCCACAGAAGCGTTTAAGGTAGAAGGATAGATGCATTACAGAAGGGAACCGAAGACCTTTTGGATTATAGCCATAGTTTAAGAGATGAGATCGTCCCAAGGACCATGACATGATCTAAGATACTGGTCTTGCTCCATGGGGATCACAGGTAAAAGCAATAGAATAGAATTATAAAAGCAGGGAACTAACTGTTGTGAATGGTAAATTGTATTTAGAAGTTCATTTACTAATAACCTGTAGAATACAATAGAAACTACAAACATTGTATGCTTGTTTTTGGAACTTTCTTTCTCTTAAAATATTGTACTGAATCTTACTTTTTTTTTAAATACTTACCTGAGGATATGCTCATCGATTTGAGAGTGAGAGGGAAAGAGAAACATCACATGTGAGAGAGAAACATCGATTGGTTGCCCCCCACATGCGCCCCCACCCGGGGATCGAACCCGCAACCTTTTGGTGCATGGGACGATGTTCCAACTGACTGAGCCACCCGGCCAGGTCCTAAATCTTACCATTTTTAAGCAGATTCCTCAGTATTAAAGTGAAGTCAATGGAACTGATGAATGCAGCATAGTACTGTGTCCTCAGTTTTGAGCCTGGGCAGAGGAAGAACAACCTTGCCTCTCATTGACTTCCCTGAGTGCTGCGGACAGCCTTTTTTCCCTGAGTTTCTATATTCCTCACAAGATGGGGAAAGTACGGCCTGAAAAGGATGCTAGAGTTAACAGAGCTGTATTTTATGTGAAGGAAAGAAAAAAGTATACACACAATGAAAAAGCCCCTGGGGTTACAGAGAAAAGAACTGGTAGTGAAAAGCAAAGGCAGTGAAGTAGCCTGTGGTTACCCAGCCCACTTTGTACCCTCGGGCACAAGGGGCGACTAAGAAGGCTTTCTTGGTTAACAAAGTTTATAATGAAAAAATACTTGAATAATAAAATTAAAATCTTAATTCCTCATACCATCTCTTTTTTTCTTCATAACATCTTGATCTCAATACTCTTAAGGGTTTATAAAAGGGAAATTGCTTTCTAAGTCCACCAGTGTCTTGCTTAATACACCTCTGCAAGTAGATACACAGTTAGTGCAGAGAATTTAAACCAGGAGATAAAATGTCAAACCTTTGTCATGTGTTTTGGTTTGATGATTTCTAATTCAAGGACTAAGTGTCTTGAATGAAACCTTTTAGTACAGTAGTTATTTTAAGTTGCTGGTTTCTCTGATGTTGCCTTTCCTTAAGAAACTAGTCACTGTCTTCTGCATGGAAAAATGGTTGCTTCATCTTAGAGCAAGAAATGGGCCACAGTAATCTCAACTAATTCTCTAGAAATAAATGCCTACACTTACAAGATGCTTGTTATGTGCTAGACACCATTCCAAATGTTTTACATATAACCCTCAGGGCAACCTTGTGAAGTAGATTCTATTATTCTCATTTTAACAAATGAGGAAGGAAAAAAAAATGAGGAAGGAAAGTGACAGTGAGATTAAGTAACTATGTGGAATCAGTGCAAACCACCAGTTAAGCAGTCTTTGGGGAACCTTTGGGCATCTCCTCCCTCCACATGGAAGGACACCCCATTCTTCCTACTTTTATTTATAGCTGCTGTAACCGTTAGGGATGGAGAGTGCCTTAAAATTAAATCACCTCTACTTCCTAATCATTTTGTTTTTATTTAAAAAAGTCTCTAAGTTGCTGGCCAGTGTGGCTCAGTTGTTTGGAGAGACATCCTATACACCAAAGGTCGCTGGATCAAAACCCGGTCATGTCACATACAGGAGGCAACCAATCTATGTCCCTTGTATTGATGTTTATTTCCTTCTCTCCCTTTCTCTCTAAAATCGATATAAACATTTTTTTTATTTTAATATCCCTGAGAGATTTCAGGGGAATTATTACAAGTACAAGTTTATGGGAACAATCAGGAATTCACTAACCCACATCAGGGTATAGGCTAATGAGCTGAAGGAAAACAGGTATCTCTTTCCCTTCATTTCTCTGGTATTCTTTTGCCTACTGTTTATCATTTTGACCAGTGTGGCCTGAGGTCCACATTTTGACCAATGAGGCATATCTAAGTAACTATATATTTAGGTCATCTGAAGAAGATACATAGTGAAGTACCCCCTTATAGTAAGATTTGCCACCTCTGACATCGCTTCAGGTGATTTTTCGCAAGAGCAGGTAAAACCTGAAATGATGATGATGGCATAGATTCTTTTGCTTGCCTGTTTGAAAAAGTAACAGTTCACAACAGCCATTCTCACAGAATGTGGCTATTTAACCAGTGTTTTTAAAATGTAATTATTAAGGATAAATAGACTGTTCATTTTGGGTAGGATCTGGTAAAGTTAGTAAAGATAATTATGGAAGCAGTGAATGAAAACAATGCAAATTAGAACTCTGCTGCATTAGAATCAGTCCATTAACAAATTAACTTCTTAAATTTGGGAAATAAATGTAAAAACATTCCTTTTTCAGGATTATGAACTCCCATTTTTTTGGCATCGCTGAGTTAGTGAAATAACAAAAAGCAATTTGTACTTTAAAAACTTTCTCAGTTTACTCTTCCTTAGCAAAGATGCCACAAATATTGTCAATTGATTTTTTTAACATTTTTTTTGTTGTTGTTCAATTACAGTTGTCCTCATTTCCCCCCAATTACCCTCCCGCCACCCTACCAACCCCCACATCCCACATTAAATCCCCCCAAGTTTGTGAATGGGTCCTTTATACATGTTCCTTGACTTGCCCTACCCCTTCTTTCTCCCTGTTATCCCCTTCCCTCCTCCCCTCTGGTCACTGTCAGTTTTCTTCATTTCCATGTCTCTCTGGTTATATTTTGCATGCTTGTTTGTTTTGTTGATTAGATTCCATTTATAGGTAAGATCATATGGTATTTGTCTTTCACCACCTGGCTTATTTCACTTAGCACAGTACTCTCCAGTTCCATCCATGCTGTCACGAAGGGTGGGAGTACTTCTTTCTTTCTGTTATGTAGTATTCCATTATATAAATGTACCACAGTTTTTTGATCACCTCATTTACTGATGAGCACGTAGGCTGATTCTGGCATTTGGCTATTGTAAATTACGCTGCTGTGAACATAGGGGTACATAGGTTCTTTTGAATTGGTGTTTTAGGATTCTTAGGATATAATCAAAAGGCACAATTATTTTTACACAATTTTTTCAAGAATTTTTTTTGCTGATAACTGATTATTTAAATTAATACTGTAATCTTCCTCTAAAGTGGATTTTTCCCTTTACTACAAGTAATACATTTGTATCTACTATAGTACCCAAAGCCTAGACAGTGGTTCTGATCATACCAAATTATAAACTTGGAAGTTCCACTTCCCTTACTTTTTGGACTAGTGTTACATGATACGTTGCTATGCAGTAAAAAGCAGATTCTAAATGTTTATAATCTGACCCTGAAGGGAACTTAATCTACTTAAATATTTGGCTGAGATGTTAAGATATGTATAATGCTCATTATGGTATTAATCGTTATGTTGGGAATTTGCAAATAATCTAAATTTCCATCAGTAGGGAAAAGCTAAATTAGTCAGTTTGTCAATAGAGTAGAATCTTATATAGATTTTTAAAAGAATGAGTTAATATTATCAGTAGTTATGTGTGTGTGAATGCATGAAAAGATGTCCAAGCTATATTGCTTAAGTAAAAATTAAACAAGTTAAAACTTTATGGTTTTCAGTATAAAACAATTTAACATACCTGTGGAATTGTGGGAAACTTTCACTTTCTAAATTACATATTTGTGTGATATAACATGTATTTTCTTTGTAAGCAGAAAAAAGAGTAAAGATAATTTTAACAAGTTGCACATGAGCCCCATCTATTATACCCTATATATCAGGCATCTTTTTTTCCTTCTCCTTTCTTCTAGTGAGGTATATGGGAATATTTTATGGGGAGAATTGTCATTAAGAACACTTTTTGAGAATTCTTTGTTTCTGTGTTAGTTATAAAGGGAGTTACCTTGTTACCCCTCTGTTGATTTTTATTGGACATACAAAACAAAATTAAAATCAGAATAAAATATGTAACATACAAAAACTACATGGGTGTTTTATGGATTAGAAAGTAGTGCATGTTTAAAAAAGGTGAACGTAGAATTAAAATGAAAAGGTTATTTAGAGAAAACTTCAATGAAGAGAGAAAGGTGGCTGAATTTGAATGCTGAGGAGCAAAATGCTGAGAAGAGAGTTTCTATAAGGGAGGCAGAATGCAGTGATGAGATTGAGGAGCCCTGGAATGGGAGAAGAGATGATTGTAAGGTCTAGTTTTAGGGAAGCTGATAGAAGGGTTCTGAAGACACTGTTCTGTGCTATAGCAAGACTCAAAAATAATCCTGTGTCAGCATGAAAAACACAAGGCAGCGACCTGGTGCCAGTGCTACAGACTGTATAGTAGTGTACAGGAATTGCAGGCAATCAAAATAGGAGAGGAACTGACCCGGGTCCAGATCACTGTCACCTTTGCCCTGGCATAGTGCAGTAGCCACCTGGCAGTCCTCCTTGCTCCCAGTGTTGCTGCCCCCAGTCTGCTTCCCACACAGCAGCCAGAGTGATTCTCTCAGAAAGTCCAGCCACATCAGAACCTTCAGCGGCCCCTCATTTCAATCAGAGTGGCCCAAGAGGCCCTAAAGCAGCTCCCTTATACTACCTACCTTTTTGAGCTCATTCTCTTTTATCTCCCTCATTGATCATTCCAGTCCAAACATGGTTCTTCCTGTTTCTCAAAATTGTCAGTCTCATCTTATGGCCTTTATCCTGACTGCCGCACCATGGAACACTTCTCCCAGTTACCGACATGGCTGTCTGTCTTCCTCTTGAATCTTTCACTCAGGTGTTGCTCTCTCAATGAAACGTACCTCTGATCATCCTATTTAAAGCTTTCAGTCTGTCTCTCTTCCTCCATATTCCTGTAGTGTTTCATCTTCTAATATAGTATTTAATTTACTTACTATATTTATTGTCTATTATCTGTCTCTTCCCTGCTTGAAAGAAACCTATAGGAGGGCAGGGATCCTTGTCCATTTTGTGTACTCCTGTATCCCATGTGGCCAAAACAGGGCTTGGTACATGAGAGATGCTCAACAAATATTGGATGAAATGAATAGATTCAAAAACTTGTAAAGATGACAGTTACAATCTAAGAGAAAGTTGTATGCTAGTGCAGTGAATTTTAACTTCCCTTTAAATTTTTTGCCTGAAATGTCATAGAAACTCATCTTAACAGTTTCAAAATTGGTTTCAGAATATAGTTTAGACACCATTGATAATGTATTAAGCTGTTACTCTAAATGCTTGAATTTTGTTCCTGGTATAATGTTATGTGTTCTTAAAAGTGAAAAGTCCACTTTATTATGCCCCTTAGTTTAAACTTTATTTCATGTGTCCAAGTGGAAATTTAACTTTCCACCTATCTTCTGGAGTTGGAATTATTCACTTGATTAACAGGAGAATTTTATAAAACGTTTTAGTTCCAGTGTGAACTGAATTTCTTTTCTGTGATTTGTTTTTACAGATGATGATTGGCAGGAAGCACATGAGCGACTGGCTGAATTGGAAGAGAAGCTACCGGTAGCAGTCAGTGAACAAACAGGCAATGGAGAAAGGGATGAGATGGACTTGTTGGGAGACCATGAGGAGAACCTGGCAGAAAGGCTCAGTAAGATGGTGATTGAAAATGAACTAGAAGATCCGGCCATCATGAGGGCAGTGCAGACCAGGCCAGTTTTGCAAGTGAGTAAGTTACTCTGGTTTGAACACCAGAGCAGACAAAGTGAAATACTGGGCTTTGCCATTTTATTTCATCTCCTGTAATGAGAAAATTACATATACTGTAGAAAATTGTTAATATAATTCCTGATAACAATTCTGGTGATGAAGGTGGGGAATAATTTTTATCTGGAACACTGAAAGTTTTTATTCTCAAGGAGTCGAGGCTCTTTTGGAGCCTTGTTCACCAAGAGGAGGTGTGTCGCGCAGAGAGCCCACACTTGTAGACCCAGCATGTTCTCCTTTTTTGTCAGCCCCCGCCAGGGAGTCTCAACTCCAGCATCTGGGATGGATCTGAAGTTCTGAGGCGAATCCGAGGACCACTGCTTACCCAGGTATGAAGCAGTTTCTTTTTATAAAAAATTCCTAATATGTGAAAATTTCACGTCGGGCTCCTGTTGTCATCCTTTCCTTGCAGAAACATGCAGTTGGATATCATTTGGCAGTTTCTGTTAATTCACCCAGCACTCGCAGCTGCACCACTTGATTGCACTGTGCCTCGGCCTCTGTGGCAGTGCTCACTTGACTACACTTTACTTTGAAATGGTTGAAAGGAAGCCAGTGGTCCTCAGATTTGTCAGCTCACAGTTTAAATTAGTTAAGAAGTTATTTCTAGGCAGGTCTGTAAGGCTGGAGAACAGATCAGTGTTTGCTAGTGGTTGGGGGTGGTGGGAGGGGTTGGCTACAAAGCCACAGTACAGAGGAAGTTTGAGGAGTGATAAAACTGTTCTGTATCTTGATTGTGGTGGTAGATTCATGACTGCATTTATTAAAGCTCAGAGAACTGTACACCAAAGAGGGTAAATTTTACTGGATATGAAATAAAAATTAAAAAAATAATTTCTCAGGATGTTTTTGGAATGTGTAGAGATTATTAAAATATTTCAAGTTAGCTAATTTTTTTTTTTTTTTTTTACTACTTCCTTAATTAGGAAATGCCTGCAGTGTCTGTATTAGAATATGCCTTGCCTCAGAGGCCCCCACAGGGCCCGGAAGACGATCGGGACCTTTCTGAGCGCGCATTACCAAGGCGATCAACCTCACCTATCATCGGGAGTCCTCCTGTTAGAGCCGTCCCCATAGGCACCCCACCTAAGCAGATGGCTGTAACCGGCTTCAACCAACAGGTACCTTTCATTAACAGGCACCCAGCCCAGGATATTGGGAATCTGGGCAAAATTATTTGGGAAATTGGTTATACTGGGAGGAGGGTGGAAGTTTTGGGTAGGCATTAGATTAGAAAGAAAAATAGCTAATTGGAGGAGAAGTTAGTACCAATAATAGACACATTCCCTAATGCCCTTTGCTGGTGCTGCTCCTGTTGCTCCTGCTTTTTTAATGGGGGAGAAAAAGGGTAGTTGACCACATGTAGTGTATTTATCCTTTTTAAAGGGTTTTGCTGGCTGCCCAAAACATTAGCAGGGAGGTAACTGAAAGCTGGGGGGAGTGGGAACAGACAGCATTGTCCACATCCCTTTTTACCTTTAAGATATCCCTGCTTTCCCTAGAGCCTGTGCAGTCCTGTTCCATAGACTTTCCTCCACCTGAAACGAGCAGCTGAAAAGGAAGGCCAATTTGGAAGGTATGGGGGGAGGGTGGTGTTGGTATGGCCTAGTTAGGCTCAGTATCCTATGAAATGGTGGAGTCACAATGTATCACAAAAGAGCTGAGCATGGCGGCCATATCACAGGGGCTTCAGAATAGGACTTAGTTAATCCTCCAGCTTTATCATTCCTTCTCCCTCACTGCTACCAAAATATATCCTCTTGGAGAGAATTTGCAAGTTCAAATATCTGCTGGTACTTCCCTCAGATAGCATGGAAGGGTGGGGATAACTGGAGAATTAGCTAAATCTTCCTCAGTTAAAAGTGGCACTGTTGCTTGATACTTCTGAGAGGAAGTGACGGAAGGTTCTTTATGTGAACCCATAGCCATAGCAATTTGCTTAGAAGTAGGGCTTTGCCTTGAGTTCTGTGTGTCTACCAGTACTAGAGGGGAGGGACTGTAGGTGGAGGAAAAACTGACTTCATTGAGTGTAGTTGTTTATATGTTTGCCCTGATAGATTCTGTGTCCAAAGCCTGTCCATGTCCGACCCCCAATGCCACCACGTTATCCTGCTCCCTATGGTGAGAGAATGTCTCCAAACCAGCTCTGCAACGTCCCGGTATGTTACTCTACGACCTAATGAAAATCCACTCTGTTTGCTGATCACTACTTGCGTGATCACTATGCACGTATATAGACTTCTCTTAAGTTACGTATATGTTTTCCTGTCTCTCTACCTGAATTTCTGCATTTTCTGGTCCCCAGGTCAGAAGACATGGTTCATTATGTTCAGTTGTTTCTTATCTCAGTTCTTTTCCTATCTTTAAATATCTAAAGTCAGTGTGATCACCTGGTTTCCTGCTATCTCTGTCCTTCCTTCTACTGCATTATCATAGTACTTCATAATTTCTTCATAATTTCATAATTATTCTCTTATATTTCTTTAGTGACAACTTGAGTGTATAATTTAAGAGTTTTTATATCCCAAGTTTGTTCTGCATTTCAGTTGAGTTCCCTCATTATATTGAGTTACTTGTTTTCTTGGTATAATTTTTTTTCTTTTTTTTTCCTTAGAACTCTTCCCTCTTGGGCCACCCGTTCCCTCCTAGTGTCCCTCCTGTTCTCAGCCCCCTCCAGAGAGCACAGCTGCTTGGAGGAGCACAGGTAAGCCTTGAGTAGCGCAGCCCATGAAGAACCCTCTTACTTTCCTAAAGTTTGCTAGATGATACCTTTTTTCCTCTCTTTAATCAATCACTATTGCCTCTTTTTTTTTAATGTTTTCGAACAGAGTTACTAATGGAAACAGTATTGACTTCTCCTTGTGATGAACTAAATCTAAGATTTTGTCCCTCTGTAGCTACAGCCTGGACGGATGTCTCCCAGCCAATTTGCACGGGTCCCTGGATTTGTTGGTAGTCCACTTGCTGCCATGAATCCCAAGCTACTGCAAGGGCGAGTTGGGCAGATGCTTCCCCCAGCACCAGGCTTCCGTGCCTTCTTTAGTGCTCCACCCCCTGCCACACCACCTCCTCCGCAGCAGCACCCCCCTGGCCCTGGCCCACACCTGCAAAACCTACGGTATGCACAGCAAACGCCACTGTTTGTTTATTCGTTGTTGGCCCTGTCTCTTGTTGACGTTTAACATTAAAATATGGAAGTCTCTTGATTTTCGCAGGTGATAAATTTTGAGATGTTACTGGATCCTCAAGTTGCCAAACACAGAAATGTTTGACAGTCTGCAGGCTTTCTTATGAATCACATTTTCCTCAAGTCACTTGCTTCACTTTATGCTCATTTTACAAACATACACGCACATACACAGTACATATTACTTAACAGGACGTACCATATGCTGAGGGTTCCCCAGAGACACAGAACCAATAGGTACCACATATACATATATAAGGTGGGGCAAAAGTAGGTTTACAGTTGTTCATATGGAAAGTAATACAATAATTAATAATAATACAAGAATAAGCTTACATATTCACAACTGTAAACCTACTTTTACCATTCCCTAAACACTTCTATTGTATATATCTTCTATATGTATACGGGACTTATTTAAATTATATGTTAAATCGTATATTTATGTATACATACACATAAAGAATATATGTATACTAGAAAGTAAGTACTCATCTTCCTTTGTGGTTTAATTCAGTTTTTAATTTTGATAATGTAACAAGGTGCTACTAATTTTATATATTGAAATTTAACTCAAATTTCAATATATAGAATCAGGTGGGAAACTCGGGTAAACTTTTAATGTTTCTGTCTTGAAGCAAGGTTCTTTTTTTCCCTAGGAAACCTCAGTTTGCTCTTAAATTGAGTGAGACCCACCCACATTATATCATTTTTCTTAAAGTCAACTAGTTGTGAAGGCTAATCACCTCTACAAAATACCTTCATAGCAATATCTAGACTAATGTTTGACCAAATAACTGGGCACCATAGCCTAGCCAAGTTGGCATATGAAATTAACTGTCACACATATTTTCAGTGCCATTCCCAAATGGTTGTAACTAAGTACATTAAATCTATTTAGAGACTTCTGTTTAACAGTAGCAAAAAGACAAAGAATATACTGCTTTACTGTCGATTCACTCAAATTTATGATCGTCTGCTCAGGGGTTAAGAATTGGCCTTTGTGGAAGACATAAGAGCATAGGGCTATCTTTTCCTTCTAAAAGGCCTCCTTAAGAATGGATATTAGCATTCCCTTGAATGAATTGAATGAAGCTATCCTATGCTGACAATATTCTTAAAAATTTCAGATCATCAGGACAGCAAAATTGAAAACCTTGTCCCTTTGTTCCTAGACCTCAGGCCCCAATGTTTAGACCAGACACCACTCACCTTCATCCACAGCACCGTCGACTTTTGCATCAGAGACAGCAACAGAATAGAAAGTAAGTGCTCACCCTCCTCTCTGTGGTTTCTTAATTCAGTTTTTCATTTTGACAATGTAATAAGTGCTACTAATTTCATTTACTTTTTTAGTAAATTTAGTTAATAAGCTTATTTTACTGGTAAAGTCAGAATACAAAGCCATCGCTTTTATGTTTTTGATACATGAGCTTTAAATGACAAGATTTTGTCTGCTAATTTCCAAGTTACTATAATCCTGCTGATCATAAATCAGAAATGCAGTTTAGATCTGATTTTTTTTTCAACATTTTATATTCACTACTTACCAAGTTCTTACCATGCTCTTAACTACCTTTTGTCCGCCATCTCAGCCCTCTGGTGATCTTGAATTACAGTGGCGAGCCTTAATCTGTGTCTTTTGTAACGCCAACAGTCACTCTTTAATCTTAGCGTAGTTATTTAATTCTCACACAACAGATACAAATATTTATATATGTGACCCCCAGCTATATGCCAGGCACTGTGGTAGGTTTTGGGCATTGAAAGAACAGGGCATATAAAACCCTCTCTTAGTGGAGCTTATGTTATAATCATTCATATTTTGTTAAGAGGGCAAATCTCATGAGTACTATTCTCTATAATAAAAGACATCATACACAAATATGCATCCCTGGTAGAACCTATATGGTTCATAAAAATGAAGAGTTTCAAGCTTACTTGTAATCATAAAAATGCAGTTTAAATAGATAACCATTTTACATCACTAGATAGACAGAACTTGAAGTGTCTCATCACTGTCACTGTTGGCAAGAATGGAGTGTACAGCTCTGGCTGGTGTGGCTCAGTGGATTGAGCGTCAACCTGAGAACCAAAGGATCGCCAGTTTGATTCCCCAGTCAGAGCATATGCCTGGGTAGCAGGCCAGGTCCCCAGTGGGGAGTGCGCGAGAGGCAACCACACACCGATGTTTCTCTCCCTCTCTTTCTCCCTCCCTTCCTCTCTGTCCAAAATAAATAAATAAAATCTTTTAAAAAACACACAAAAAAGAATGGTGTATACAGCCTCTTATGAGAGAATGTGGCAATAATAAGGCTGAAAATGTGAATACACCACATCTTAACAGTTTTACTTTTTAGTACATACCTGGGTAAGAAACAAGGAGACCATTTATGTAGAACTGAAAGGCACACAGAATAATACTGTATAAAATTTAAAAATGGACACACAAGTAATCAAAGTATAAAAACATGTCATGGAGGATTCATACCAACGTCATTCCTCCAGGAAGAAGGGGAAGCTGAAAACTGGGGTCCATCCAGAAAAGTGCAAGAGGGCCTTCAGCCTTAAATGTAACACTTAATATTACTTTTTCAAAATCTGAAGCTAACTTGACAAAATAGATTTTTTCCATTATGTTCAGGTGGAAGGTAAATGGATTAATTGTATTTGCTGGGCTTTTCCCTACATTTGAAGTATTTCATGATTTTCAGCAAGTTTTTTAAAAGCATATAGACTAGGACTAAAATTGGCCTGTGTTCACATCTCTTACCCTGACAGGGTATGTGGCTTTGAACAAATTACTTGATCTCTATTGGCCTTGGTTTGTTGTGTTAAGTGGAGAAAATAACCCTGGTACTTCATAGGGTTACTGTAGGGCTTACACAAATATCCATAGGTGAGAGTGCTTAGCATGTGGCAAATAAGGAAGCCTTGTCTTAGTTTTATTTCCTTAATTGTATATTGCATAACCCTTTTCTCTCAAACTCTGTAAAGATTCAGCTCATTTTTACTTTTAACAAAAGCACAGAGGGATCTTTTTTAATATTGGCCTGGTTTATTCCTGTATAATTTTAAGGCATAATTAATGTCCCCACTTGAAGTGAATGTGGCCCCTGTTTGTGTTTCAGTCAGCATCGGAATCTCAATGGTGCAGGAGATAGAGGAAGTCACCGGAGCAGTCACCAGGATCATCTCCGGAAGGATCCCTATGCCAATCTCATGTTGCAGCGAGAAAAAGATTGGGTCTCTAAAATTCAGATGATGCAGCTGCAAAGCACTGATCCCTACCTGGATGATTTTTATTACCAGGTAAATACTCTGTGCTAGCGTTGAGGGTAACAGTTTAGTTCCTTCCTCCGGTGAAGGCACCTACTTAAACACTGGCAGAGTTGAATATTGATAGAATTTCCTTTTGAGGTGATAGTCTTCTAGTGGATGAGAATGACTAAGCAGACTCTGTCCACTTTGCAAGCTGGAGAGCCTCTCACACTATTCACTTAAAAGTTTGCATACATGCCTTTTATTTTTCACACAGTGGCTTTCAGACCAATGTTTTCAAATCCCTTTGGCATCAGTAATCTGGTTCTTTCTATTAAGAATATTAGCAATGTAACTTTAAAGACATTCCCATTGATGATTAGCTTTTTTGAAGGCTGGGACTTTTTTTGACAAAGGAAATTTATAGTAGCCTAACAAAAATCAGAGATCAGTACCTTTACAGAGAGCAAGTTGTTACAGCCACTACTATAAGTATTTATTGGTAAAGAGCTGCCACATTCTGTGCTTGTGTTGCAACTGAAATTATCTTCTCATGTGGCAGAATTACTTTGAAAAACTGGAGAAATTGTCAGCTGCTGAAGAATTGCAAGGCGATGGCCCTAAAAAGGAGCGCACCAAGCTCATTACCCCTCAGGTGGCAAAACTGGAGCACGCTTATAAGCCAGGTAAGGCCCTTATCTGTAGGCCCATAATAAGAGAAATTTGACAGATTGCTGCTATGATTCAATATAAATAATTGTATAGGTGATTGGATAGAGATGTTTAAAACTGATTTATAAAGTACCATTGTCCTTAATAAATACAGAGATCAGCCTTTCTTCAAGTGTGGAATAAGTGGTTTGGTAGAATGACCCCTTAGGTTCTTTTCTACTTAAGAGTTCAAAACTTTTTAATATCCGTTTTAATTTCTAATACCCCAAAATAGATACTGGAGAAACACTTCAGATTTTTATTTTATTATTGTAACCAAAAAATGGGGAAGGGTAGATTTTTGTGAGAGATTGCTTTAGATAGTAAGTGGATTTTTATAGTAAATTGTTAGATTATGAGTAAAGAGTAGAGAAAATAAAGATCTTGGAAAACTGCCTGCCTGCGTAACTGACTTTTCATTTGTTGGAAATGTTTTGTCCTTGCAGTGCAGTTTGAGGGCTCTTTGGGAAAACTTACTGTCTCTAGTGTGAATAATCCCCGGAAAATGATCGATGCCGTTGTGACATCTCGGAGCGAGGATGATGTAAGTGTCAGCAGAATTGTGTGTTTAAGAAATTCTGGGTCATCAGTTCTTCTTTTGGGGTCATTGTGGAATGGCATCAGGCATAATGGAGTTGTTTATAGCCTGTCTAACCTGGGGCTTCTGGCTTGGCCTGTCGTGGCATTCTGATTTTCCTCAGATGTGCTGAGATTCTAACACTTTTCATCTCTAAGGCCGCCAGGCAGGACCCAGGGTAGCAGGAATCTTTCCACTGGGTAACTGGCTGCAACCAACATCAGCTATTTTCTCCAGTTTTTAAATGATCGTTTTCTATGTGTTTTCAGATTTTTCTATATCTTCATCTTCTGCTATATTTTAGTTACCGTTTGCCTATCTATGAAGTCAGTTTAATGGTTTGTGTGTAGATTGATTCAGTCAACTTGTGACCTTTGTCCACATCAGTGTTGTTTTTAGATTATTAACTTTCAAAGAATCAAGGTTGTCATCTCAAAGTATTTTCACAAATGGAACTTACATATGCACACTTAGAAACTTATTTTGAACAGGCATAAAGAGTCCACATTGAATAGTCTTGTCTTTTTTTAGGAAACAAAAGAAAAACAGGTTCGGGACAAGAGACGAAAAACCCTTGTCATAATTGAGAAGGTAAGTGTTAGAATTTGTTGCTATAGTTACAGTTAAAGAACTGTCAAATGTGTGTGTACACAAGAAGTGGGAAAATAAGCAACCAGTGTTGTTCCATAATTTTAATTAATGGATATATTCTTGCTAAGTGCCTGTCGTGTACCAGGCACACTGGAAAGGAATGTAGTGTGCCTCACCTGTGGCCTCGTGGGCAGAGCGCTGCACTTATGGTCAGAAGTACTGGCTTTTTGTCCAGACTTGTTCAGGTCACAACTGAGTGCTAGGGACCGGTCCCCTTTCTAAGCAAATGGGAATAAAAATGACGTTCCATCTATTAATTATTTCAGACAGTTCTGTCAGTTCACATATATTTATTGGATACTCCCTGGGTGCTAGGCACTGCGTTGGATGCTAAGGAAAACAAGGTAACATACCAGCAGTTACTTTGTAAAGTCTGAATACTTTGTTGTAAGGCCATAGAACTAGTGGTGAAGAGCACAGACTCTATAAATAGGCTGCAAATCATGCCTTTTTGACTTCTGAATCTGTGACAAGTTTTGAGGCAAGTTATTTAACCTTCCTGTGCTGTCCTCAGTGTCTTTACCTGTAAAAATGGAGATGATGATAATCTGTTTCTCACCGGGCTGTAGTGAGTATTCAGTGAAAGAGTGCATACATGTAATAATTCTTAGAACCATGCCTGGCACCCAGTAGTAAAATTATTACCATTTTTATTAATATAAGACATAACTTGGAGCAGAGCTACAAACGGTTTATATTACAGTGCTGCCGTTGCTGCTGGACATTCTGGGACGTGTGTAATCGTTTCAGTATCATGACACTCTGGACTGGAGGTCAAGCAGGGATGAAGAATGGTTTCCGAAGAATTTTTTAAAGTTATCTCACTGTGTCTTTCTGTATTTAAAAGAGCACCTTTGTTCTCTCAGTGTTATTACAGTGTTTTTATTCTTAGGTCTTTATCGGGTAGTCCTAGACTGTGAGGTGGTTTAGCTAACACTCTGCTCCTGACCTAGACCTACAGCTTACTCCTTGACGTGGAGGACTATGAACGGCGCTACCTGCTGAGCCTGGAAGAAGAGCGACCTGCCCTGACGGAAGAAAGAAAGCACAAAATCTGTAGCATGTATGACAACTTAAGGGGAAAATTACCTGGACAAGAGAGGTGAGAATTGTGCACTTTGAGAAAGACATGAGACCAACTAGACCCCTTATTAATTCTGCTAAACCGAACTTTTATCATTTCTACGTTTTAGATTTCCTTCTTTACCACCCCAGTAAGCTCCAAGTCTGTCCTTTTAGCCTAACTCAAATGCTACTTTAAATAAAACATTCTGTAATCCTTCCCAGCCAGGAAAATATTCTCTTTCATATCTACTAGGGACTGCTGGGCACTGGAGAGACAGTGGGGAATATTATTTAGTTTCTGGTTTTTAGCTCGCGAATTGTACCTGGTTTATGCGTACTAGCGTATTCAATCCTGTCTCTCTCTTTTTGCGGGGAGGGAGGCGTTTATTCTATTATAGTTGTCCCAATTTTTTTCCCTTTTGCCCTCCTCTATAGCCTGCCCCCACCCCTCTAGCCCACATCAATCCCCTTTCTGTTGTCCATGTGCATGTCATTCATACATTTCCTTTGACTAGTCCCTTCCTCTGCTTTTTACCATTCCCGCTCCTACCTCCTCCCCCGCTACAGCTATCAGTCTGTTCCATGTCTCTGGTTCTATTTTTCTTGTTAGTTTATTTTGTTCTTTAGATTCCAATTATAAGTGAGGTCATATGGTATTTGTCTCTCGCTGCCTGGCTTATTTCACTTAGCATAATAGTCTCCAGTTCTATCCATGCTGTCCCAAAAGGTAGGAGTTCCTTCTTTCTTTCTGCTGTGTAGTGTGCCATTGTGTAAGAGTATTATCGTTTTTTATCCATGCATCCACTGATGTGCACTTGGGCTGTTTCCAACACTTAGCTATTGTAAATAGCACTGCTGTGAACATAGGGGCGCATAAGTTCTTTTGAATTGGTGTATCAGGATTCTTAGGGTATATTCCCGGCCGTGAAATCTCTGAGTTATAAGGCAGTTCCATTTTCAGTATTTTGAGGAAATTCCATACTGTTTTCCACAGTGGCTGCACCAGTCTGCATTCCTACCAACAGTGTGCTAGGATTCCCTTTTCCCCACATCCTCGCCAGTGCTTCTCATTTGTTGATTTATTAATGGTAGCCATTTTGACAGGTGTGTGGTGATATCATTGTGATTTTAATTTGCATCTCTGATGGCTGGTGATGTTGAGCATTTTTTCATACGTCTATGGGCCATTTGTATGTCCTTAGAGAAGCGTCTATTCAGGTCCTTTGACCTTTTTTTTCTTAATTTTATTTATTTTTAGATAGGAAGGGAGGGAGAAAGAGGAGAGAAACATCAGTGTGTGGTTGCCTCTCATGTGCCCCCTACTGGGGACCTGGCCTGCAGCCCAGGCATGTGCCCTGACTGGGGAATCAAACCAGCGACCTTTTGGATCGCAGGCTGGTGCTCAGTCCACTGAGCCACACTAGCGGGGCCCTGTGCCCATTTTCAAGTGGGTAGTTTGCCTTCCTGATATTGAGTCATATGAGTTCTTCATATATTTTGGAGATTAAACCCTTGTCCAATGTGTCATTGGCAAATATGTTCTCTCATACAGTCAGGTCCCTTTTCATTTTGATGATGGTTTCTTTAGCCGTGCAGAAACTTTTTAATTTGATGTAGCCCCATTTGTTTATTTTTTCCTTTATTTCCCTTGCCCTAGGAGATATATTGGCAAAAATATTGCTACGTGGGATGTCTGAAATTTTACTGCCTATGTTTTCCACCAGGACTTTAATGGTATCATGACTTATATCCATTTAAGTCCTTTATCCATTTTGAGTTTATTCTGGTGTATGGTTTAAGTTGGTGGTCTAGTTTCGTTTTTTCGCATGTACCAGTCCAGTTCTCCCAACACCATTTATTGAAGAGACTGTTGTTACTCCTTTGTATGTTTGTGCCCCTTTGTTGAATACTCACTGACCAGAGAGGCGTGGGTTTATATCTGGGCTCTCTATTCTGTTCCATTGATCTATGTGTCTGTTCTTAGGCCAGACCAGATTGTCTTGATTACAGTGGCCTTGTGACATAGTTTAACATCAGGTATTGTGATCCTTCCAACTTCGTTCTTCTTTCTCAGGATTGCTGAGGCTATTTGGGGTCTTTTTGGGTTCCATATAAATTTTTGGAATATTTGTTCTAGATCTGTGAAGGATGTCATTGGTATTTTAATAGGAATGATGTTAAATCTATAGATTGTTTTCTGTAGTATGAACATTTTAATGATGTAATTCTTATAATCCATGAACATGGTATATGCTTCTATTTATTTGTAAATGGGATTTTTTTTCTTAGTTTCTCTTTTTGACGACTCATTGTTGGTGTACAAGAATGCCATCAGTTTCTGAATATTGACTTTGTATCCCACTACTCTGCCGAATTCAGAATTCAGAATGACAGAATTTAGGTAGAGTAATATTTTGGTGGAGACGATAGGGTTTTCTGTGTATACTCTCATGTCATCTGCAAATAATGACAGTTTTACTTCCTCCTTTCAAATCAACCCTGTAATCTTTATGTATTTTCTTTTCCACTAAGCTGAAAAGTAAAAACATTTAAACTTCCTTGGGTTTTCCATAGAATATATATACACTGTGGAGTCGGTCTTTGAGTGGAGACTTAAGCGCCTTAATTTTTTTTTCTATATCTCTGTTATCTCTTTTCCACCCAGCATCTGGAACAGAATCTTGCTAATGGTAGATGTTCTATGAATCCCAAATATTTATTTGATGAATGCAAAAGGACTAAGACAGGACATAAACAAAACAGACCATAAGAATAAGCACCTCCTGCCCTGGCTGGTGTGGCTCAGTAGATTGAGTGCCCGCCTGCGAACCAAAGGATCACTGGTTCAATTCCCAGTCAGGGCACATGCCTGGGTTGCTGGCCAGGTCCCCACTAGGGAGCGCCAAAGAGGCAACCACACATTGGTGTTTCCCTCTCTCTCTCCCTGCCCCGCTCTAAAAATAAATAAATAAAATCTTTTAAAAAAAATAAAAAGAATAAGCACCTTTTCTGGAGGTGGGCTGACAGGGAACTGATTGAATAAATGCAGGTTTAACCATAGATTGGAATGTTACGTGGCCACTGAAACGTATGTAGTTGAAGTTTATTTATTAATGTGGAAAAGTATTCATAAGAAATTGTTGGGAAAAGTGAAGCAACAAAGTCATATGAATTCTATGGACCTATATTTTTATGAAAGATATATAATACACAGAAAAAATTTCCTTAAAACAACACTCTCAGGTTATTAATTCTTTTTAATTCTTTTTGTTTGCTTATGTATTTTTCAGATTTTGCTGTATTAACTATGATATTTGCATAGTTAGAGAAAAGTTAATAGTTTGACCAAGTATTTCTAACATACAGTTTTTGAAATGATGTTCTATACTTGGGAAACTTGAAAGCTTACTTTTTGTTATTCGGTTGAGGTTTGGAGAAGTAATTCTCACTATTTTGTAGTACAGATCGTTGTAGACTACAAATGAATGCAGTATTTTCATTTAGTAACACATAAGAGGGGGAAAAGGGATTTTTTTATACTGTTCTTGCTGACCTACGTTAGCATTTTTTTTCCCCTGCAGGCCAAGTGATGACCACTTTGTACAGATCATGTGCATCCGAAAAGGGAAGAGAATGGTCGCCCGCATTCTTCCTTTCCTCTCCACAGAGCAAGCAGCTGACATTCTTATGACGACGGCCAGGAACCTCCCTTTCCTTATCAAGAAGGATGCACAAGATGAGGTGACCACATGTGGGAGGGAGGAACATCTTTTCTTTGAGTCTTCATAGTTAATAATGTTTCTAGGACCCAAATTTCTTTTTCTTGTCATTCGTTTTCCATTAAATCTTTGGCAGTATGACTTGATTATTTAAAGCAAAACTTTACTCCAGGCCTGTGTTTTTAATCCCATGTTTTGTCCAGTAGACTGTGTTTCTGAACATGAAGAAAGCAGTAATTCCGTCTTATTTAACATAGTTGTAAAGCTGTTTTCTGTATCTGAATTACTTGGAAAGCAGATAATTTAGCTCTACCCCAAATAGGCTGAATCAAAATTTACAGAGGAAAGATCAGGGCTTCTGTATCTGTAACAAGGTCCCCAGCTGAATATGATGCTCACTAAAGTTTGCAAACTGCGGTCTTGGTTACTTTGCTGGATATAAAGTATCACTTACTGGGCTGTTGCCACTAGCTTAACTCACCTGTAGACTGAGTTGAATGGCATCCTGCCCACAGGAATCAGGCCAGGGTTTTCAAGTAATTTTTATCATGATCTGACGGGATTGGAAATTGAAACATGATTATCAAGTTTACAAGTTAGCTCTTGGTAAGAATTGTTCTCTGCTTATTCCTGTCCTAACACTTGAAAGATTAGCAAAATTTTGAACAATGTTAGAGGTTCAGTGCAATAAATTGGTAAGGGTTGCATGAAGGGCTAATATTACTAACTGTGACGTTCAGAAAAATAGAACTTATGAGAGTGAACCTGTTAGACTCCGGGTTGAGCGATAACTGTCTGGTAATAGTCCCCAGGAAACACAGCTTCAAGATAGTTTATCAGTAGTATAACATGGAAGAGGTGGCAATTATTTCTTCTGAAATGAGTTGAAAAAATACCTTCTTGAAATTTTAGCATCTGCAGAAGAAATGGATGCAATGTTTAGGTCTCATCATTGGAAAAAGTGAAGTGAGATAAATCAAAGCACATTTTGGTTTCTCTCTCTGTTTTTTTTTTTTGGCAAATGATTTACTTTTATTTTTTATGGTTTTTTTTTTATTGTTCAGTTACAGTTGTTCCCATTTTCCCCCCATTGCTGTCCTCTGCCCCATCCAACCCCCACTCCCAAAGACTTCCCCCTCCCCGTTGTCCTTGTCCATGGGTCTTTTGTACATGTTCCCCTTCTTTCCCCTATTATCCCTTTTCCCCCCTCCCCTCTGGTTGCTGTCAGTTTGTTCTTTATTTCCAAGTCTCTGGTTCTGTTTTGCTCATTTGTTTGTTTTGTTGATTAGGTTCCACTTACAGGTGAGATCATATGGTATTTGTCTTTCACTGCCTGGCTTATTTCATTTAGCATAATGCTCTCCAGTTCCATCTGTGCTAAGATTTCAAGAATGAAAAGTGGATTGGAGGAAATGGGTTGAAGGTTAAGGATTTGAGGTTTGTCCTAGAAAATAGAAGACAAAACTAAAAGTAACCACTGCCTTACGCACATAAATTGTTGTACGCAAGGAGACAGGCAGGCACTCATCGTAATCTCAGAGGAACTCATCGGTGGAAACAAGTTCGAGAGAGCTTTGTTCATTCAGCAAATATTTACTGAACACTTCTAAGTACCAGGCACTGTTTTTTGATTCTAGAAATACAGTGTCTAGTTCCAGGTGCTGGGAGCTAGGAATCCAAAGATGCCTGCCTCAGTGGAGCTTACATGCTAGTGAGGAAAACTTGGTAGAATACTATATTCTGCCATGTTTAATGCACACTTTTTCCACATTTTTGAGGGAAAGGATGCGTATTTTATGTGGATATAATGATGAGTATAATGTGTGTGTAATGCACCCAAAACCATGGGTGCACATTATACACGGGAGCGTCATTATATGCATTAAAATACAGTAGAGAGGCTACGTTTTCACGTGTATTCATTAACGCATAGTAAACCACATCTCTGCATACCATCTCCCTGAAATAATAGCTAATTCCATGACTGAGGCTTATAAAATGTACAAGATAATCCTGGAATATCTTATGCCGAAAAGCAAGGAAGCTGAAAGATTGCTAGGGCTCTGTGTAAGAGATGCACAAGCCAACAGGAAGGGGCTCCTATTGGTTAAAGGTGGAATTATTTGCATCTTAAAGAAAAATTACAGCAGTGGATTAAAATTGATATATTTCATGAGTTTATGATGATATCAGAAATATGTTAATCATCCTCAGAGATTGCTAGCCCATCATTATCTGAAAACTGATAAGAAAAAGAACCAAGCATTCATTCTGCCCCTCATCACAACTAAATGTCATGGTGACCAGAGAGTTGATAATAGAAAATGCTTTTTAGAAGAATTTCAGCTGCTGAATGTGAGAATACAAGATTAGGAAATCATTTTACAGCCCCCAATGCAGTCAATCTAGACAGCAATCGTTATTGTTGCTAAAAGCATTAAGTGAAAGGTAGATGGGGAACATCACAGGGGTTTGGAGCCAGCTAACAACAGCTGAACCCACTGATCACCGTTAACATGACTAAGGAAGATCGCCGGATGCTATGTGCCTCTTGACGTGATGAGGTAGAAAGCACACCAGCGCCACCAGCCTCCATTGAACTTGAATCTAATCAGACCTCTAATTCTAACAGTTCTTGTGGGGAAAAAAGAGGGTGTAGGAATCTGTTAAATGATACTACAGGGGTGTGATTAGTCAGATCCAAACGGGGGGCAGATGACCCAGTTTCTTCAACAAATAAATGATACGGGAAAAAGAGATGACCAGTGACAAAAAGGACCTGTTAACAGATTTCAAAAGCCTTACCAACCAAGTGCAGTCAGCGTGTGGATCTTACTTGAACTGTGATTAGAATAAACCAGCTACTAAAAGACATTTTTTTAGTCAGTTGGGGAAATTGGAATTTGGAGTAGCTATTAGACGATATCGAGGAATTAAATTTTGTTAGGTGCAATAATATAGTGAGAGATTTTGTTGGAAATACCAACTCAAGTATTTATAGAGGAAATGATACACAGGTGGAACAGATTTTATAAGATTGGCAAAACGTTGATTTAATTGTTGAAGCTGGGTGATGAGTACATGGACTTCATTATACCATTGTTTATACTTTTGTGTATATTCAAAAATGCTTTAATTTTTAAAGCTTTGTTTATTTAGAGTAGACACAAAAAGTATTACTCTCCATCCTTGGCTGCTATTTAAGGTAAAACCAACCATCATTTTTTTATACCCTGGGCATTGAGTGCTGGAAACACTTTTGATTTCCTTTCATGTGTTATAACCTAGTTAATGTTGCTAGTTCTGTATTTTAACTTTTCAGTCTGGGCCTGTGACCAAAAGGAATGAATGACTAGCAGGCTAGAACCCATCATCCTTGGATTCTGTCTAGCTACTAGCCTTGTAACACTGAACACTATGAGTTTCTGATCACTTATCATCTCTAATCTATACAATTGGTGAATTGTTTTTCCATTTCCTCATTGAGCTTTTATAAAGATAAACCATGATAGAATTAAGTGTGAACAATACTTCTCAGTAAGTCTGTAGCACTCAGAATTTACCTATCTGGGAGTATTTCTCAAAATATATTGAAATTGCCTATTTACTCATCTTCCTTTCTGTATTTTAGATTCCTGAGGATCTGTCTGTCCTTTTAGCTTTTGTTTTTAGCTTAAATGCTTTGTACATTGTAGGCATTTAAATATTTGTGGGATAAATTAAAATGTTGATATTTTATCATGAATCTTGTATATTTGAGAAGTGATTTTATACCCTTGGTTCACACAAGTCATGACGTTTCCTATGCAGATCGAGTTGAAAAAGTACTCAGTAGATAACCTTAGAATCCACTGTTAAGACTCTAGTAGTATCTTCGAGATTTGTCAGCCCTTTCTTGTCAAGCCTCGCCTCGGGCAGTGCCCGATGAGGGAGGGTGACTGGAGCAATAGTTACCAATGTCTGATGCTTTTATTTATTTTCTGTAGGTGCTGCCGTGCTTACTGAGTCCCTTCTCTCTCCTCCTCTATCATCTTCCGTCAGTGACTGTCACCAGCCTTCTGCAACAGCTAATGAACCTACCTCAGAGTGCAGCCGCACCAGCACCCTCTAATCCTCACCTCACAGCTGTTCTCCAGAACAAGGTGGGCTTGGCTTTTCGATTCTTGAACTGCACAGAGCTTCTAAATTAGAGTTGTAGATAATAATAATGGCTGCTGTGGCTGTGGCAACTTGTTAAAAAGGCTTCCTTCAGTCAGGATCTACATTAAGCTCCTAGTAACAGAGGCTAGAAATAACAGTGGTTTCAACAAAATCTAATTTTATGTATCTCATGTCAGTAAATCTGGTATGATGGCTCCACAGTGTCGTCAGGGATGCAGCTCCTTCAGTTGGTCTTCTTGGCCCTCCTTAGCGTTGGCTGCCATACGCAGGACCTCTCAGGGTCCATGACGGTTGTAGACTTCAAGGCGCCGCTTTGCATCAGGAAGAGAGTTGCCAGTGGAGGGCTCAAACGTGGATTAGCTGTCCGTCGTCTTTATTTGGACCTTTCCAGGAGTTTTAACCAACAAGCACTTAATCTCAAGGCCAGTCTTAGTCACATGCCACACCTAATTGCAGGGAAGCCTGGAAAACATGTTTTGGTTCACACCGTTGTCATCACAAATGAAGTCAGAGTTCTGGTAGGAGGAGGAAAGCATATTGGGCGGGCGAGTAGCAATCTCAGCCATAAGACTGGAAGAGAGCATCCCATTTCATTATCTCATTTACATCAAGTTAAAGATCCAGAAACCCACGAGGGAAGCCTAATACAGACGAAAGAACACGAGCTTTCAGACAGCAAGCTTTCATTCCGTGCCTGCCACTCTCTAGGTCTGTGACCCTGAGCAGATTATTTCACTTTGCCCAGCCCGTTTCCTGATCTGTGAAGTGGAGGTGATGGTGCCCACCTCAGCGTCTTCCTGTTGCTTAGATGAGGGAACGGCTGTGAACAGTTGGCTGTAATGCCCAGACGTAGATGGCACTCTTTAAGGGCCAGCTGTTACAGTAAAGTGAAAAAGTAGGCTCTTCCTTGCACCTGAAAACCTGTCACAGCAGGGCTCTAAAGGGAGAAAGGCGGCAGTGCTTTAGGGGAGTTCAGGTCGGAGTTCTGGAGTGATCGCTTACGTACCTTCCATTTGGTTTCCCAGTATTAATTTTGATAAAAGCAGTAGAAAACTGGGAGGGCAGATGAGATTATGTAGCCCAGTGTTGTTTTCGGACATCAAGGGAACTCTCATGGAAAGTTATCCTCTGTGGGGGGACCCAGAAAGGTGAGGTGGAACCCCCAAATAGCCCCACCTTCTCTTTATGATCCATTGTAACTGTGATTTAGACAGTCACCCACCACTTCTGGTCCTTCTTTGTGTTTTCATTCTGTGCCCCTTTAGACTGTATGTTTCCTGCTTTTACTACCTGCTAAATAAAAAAAGTCTTTATATATTTCAGTCTCTAAAGCATGTTGCTAAATTTTAGTGATCCTAGATATGGTGAATATATCTTATCTTTCCCTCTTTTATTTTTTAGGCTCTTATTAGCATCGTATCTAAGCCTTTGTATTTCCAGATAGGTGTGTCCTTTTTTTAAGGAAATCTTCACTCTCTATTCTGATCATTCCAGTTATTTTTCTTTGTACATTTTCCCATCCATCCCGTATGGATTTTAGCACCTTTTTTCTTCACTCAAAATATCTTAATGTTTTTTATTATTTCCATGAACTTTAATTTTCTATATCAAAGTTTGTCTTCATTTAACTTTCCTTTTTAAATCATTTCTCTTATAAGCAGGAGAAAAGCCACGTCCCACATTATCCACGACAAGGAATTACCTCTTTATCTCAAGGCTGGGTGGGGGGGGTGGAGTTGGACACCGGGACTTTCATTCCCATTGACTATGCTTTTTGCTGCTGTGCAAGTAGAAAGGCGCAGCACCTCTGCCCCAGGTTGTCTCATCCTTGCCCCAGTTTCATAGAAGAGCGCAGCAGTGGGGTCACTTTGATTAGTGCCACTTCCCCTCAGTGGGGGGGAGGATGAGATGCAGTGTCGGACTTGCTTCCCTCTCTCCCCTTGTAGTTTGGCCTGTCACTGTTCCTCGTCGTCCTGAGCCGTGGGGAAGACCTACAGAGTTCAGACCCTGCTACAGAATCAACAGAAAACAACCAATGGTCAGTCTGGGCTGCATTCCTTCCTTTAACTTCTTTTAGGTAATCATGTCATTCTTTTTGGTAATCTTTTCATTCTTCTTGTTACATTGGTATTATTGATTTTCCCATTCAGGACGGAGGTGATGTTCACGGCAACCCGAGAACTTCTGCGGGTGCCCCAGGCAGCCCTGGCCAAGCCGATCTCTATCCCCACGAACCTGGTATCCCTCTTTTCTCGCTACGTTGACCGACAGAAACTGAACTTGCTGGAGACAAAACTGCAGTAAGTTGGCAATAAGAGTTCCACGTTTCATTAACGATGCCGCTTTAGAAGTTGGGGGGGAGGAGCGGTGGCATAAATCTGAATTTGGTGGAAGAGATTAAAACTCCTGTCAAATATATGAGTGTCTACTGGACATAAAACACTACTGGGGCCAGCAGCACCCTCATAGTTGACTGAATGCCAAGGGTAGAGAGATGTGAGGTATTATGAGAATTTTTACAAGGATGTAATTTTAATGCAAAACATCGCCTTCTGTTTTAACTCATTTATACAAACAAGTTTCCTTTCTTTATACCTGTAGGCTGGTTCAGGGGATACGGTAAAAGATCTGCAAATGTGTCCTGTACCTCCTTTTGGCTGTCACCTGCACTGCTGCCATCACCAATGGAGTGTTTGTAATGAGTGAGGGGAGGTAGCGTATTCCCCAGGGCATCTCGTGGGACCGATTCCTGTTCCCAGGGCTGTCTCTAAATGCCAGATGTTTCCCCACTGCTCTGTGACATTTGCCTGGGTGATACTTCTGCTGGTTTCTTCTTACCTTCTCTGTTACAATTCTGCATGTCCTACTTTTACTCAATTCTTCTCAATTTTGCATTTTCTTTGCCCTAGAGACACAAATATAATCTCTCCCTTTATCCCACCACCACTGCTCCAGTTCAGAGTAGATCGTAGCCAGAGGGTCCCAGCCCTCCTCCTCTTGAAGTCTTTTTCATTGCCCCATATTAATATGAGAGCCAATTAAGTAGAAATTAATATATATATATGCTTGCACACACGTTTATGTGGTCTCCAGAGGATCCTTAAAGGATGAGTTTTAGACGGAGAAATATTTAGTTGACACACCCCTCCTCTAAACACAAACCAGCTAATGTATTTTTTATCTGTTTCTAGTCCCATCTTGTAATTAATTTGGTGGGTTCTCCTTGTTTTACTATAAATACAGGGTATGCAGCATATTTAATAAAATCAGAACTCTTAATTGGCTGGTGCCCAGCTGTAGACTGAGAAGCCCTTTTTCTTCCCCCACTTGAATTTCCTTTGTCCACATGAATGGAAACAGCACACGGTTCCACCTTTTTCCTGCCGCAGCTACAGTGTACTTGAGTCTGGCCCCTCAGGTGCGTGGAAGATTGCCCAAGGTGATTCTAACGCAGAGCCGCTCCCACAGTGTAGCTTTTGTCTTCCTGAGACTACTTCAGTGAGCCATGCTTTCACTTCTCTCTTGCCCATTTTTATTCAGTGTCATGGGTAGAGATTCCCCAACATAACCGTGGAAGCTAAGTCAGGCTTCCTTTGCTCTTCATCCTCCTCGACGTCGTGGGCAGAACTGCTGTCCTTGCCATTTCATCACCAACTTCCATCCCAGGCACACCCGGGGCCCCGCTATGAATCCTAGCGGGGACAGCCTGCCATGACTCTTTTTACTTGTCCCTTTTCTGTTCAGCAGTCAACCAGAATGAGGGGTTTTGATCCCTAGTGATTACAGTCCTCAAAACAATTAAACCTAAATTCATTTTACATGACTGTCCTGATACACTGTTTGCTGTTCTCACTTTTTCGAATGTAGCGGGGGAGACAGGTTATGATGGTTAAAGAGAATAACATTTTGCACATACATGTATTGTACAACAGTAAAGCCCTCCGAACCAATTGTCCTCGTCTCCATCTCCATTCCTTCCCATCCTGTAGCCCCAAGGCTCCACCAGCTGTCCCACAGCGACATCACCTGGCTTCCCTCTGCCATTAGCCACTGACTCTGTTCACTAGGCGCCTTTCCTGCCTTTCCAAAACTTCACAACTGATCAAGTGAATACTTGATTATTATTTCTTCCTTTCTGTGCTTTATCTTTTTTGTTTGGTTCTAATTAATAAAAATTAAAGTTTCTAAATTTACATTTTTATAGGGTATTGTAAATAAAAACAAATTGTATACTTGAAAAAAATGTGTGCGTGCATTTCTCCTTTCTTGATTTTTCATGCGTTTCTAGCGTTTTTAGATAGACTGGCAAACCTTAGTGTTGGAGATCGGTAAGGATATCACCTAATGTTTTTACCATTTTAATTATGTTGGAGACAGATAAAGATCTTATGTTTACATGGTAACGTTCCTTTAAAAACCTAGAGTGCTTTCATTTCTCCCCTCTCCCCTCATTTTAACTACAAAACAGAATTGTGGATTATAGTAGATAGACTGCAGTTCATCTTTATCCCATCTATCTCCAGGCATACGTGACTTTCCTAAGAGATTCATGTAGCCCACTTTGGCCTTAAGCTGCCCTCATGGTTAGCTCTAAATTTCATCTCACAATTCATGTCCTCAAAGGAGCTGGGAGAAATTTGCTAATTCGTTACAGTAAACTTATGTTTCAGACTCGAGTGCCATTTTTACTCTAACACACTCAAGATAAAAGGTTCAGCTCCCTCCCTCTCTCTGCCATCGTGGCATGTGTAGTTGAGTCCTTTACTCACCATGTCTCAAGACTTTTGGGGTCAGGTGATTTCTAACCATGAAACAAAGGCAGGACCACCCTAGCCCCCAATGGATTTGGATGAAAACTGGTAAGAAACTCGGGTGCAGCTCCGAGGGGAGACAGCAGAACCAAGGTGGGTCTGTGAAGAATCACATGCGAGATGGCGCACATATTTGTGCTGTGTCCTAGTCGCCAGCCTCTTGCCACGTCAAGCTGGAAGTGCCAGCGCTCTGTGGGCAGCTGGACGTGTTTTACCGATAAGATTGCTTTCCTCTGTTTCTGTGTTTCTGTACTAGTTGATTGGTTCAGTAATAAACATGTGAGACCTTCAGTTTGAAAGAAAAGATAGCAAACAAGTAGAAAAAAATAAAAAATGGTAAAGGAGGGAGATTATTTAACAATACTGGCTTTCTACTTACCTGAATCTTATTTTTCCCCTGATGAGTGGACAGGCTCCTTGAGGTTCAGCAGGTTGCTCGAGGTGACACAGCTGAGCCACAGAGCAGGGAACATCATACAGGTTGTTCTTAATGCTGTGAAGGAGTAGAAGTTCTGGTAGGTTTATTCTCACCCCTACATGGAAGAGCATAGCGTCATTAGATAGCTCTGCGTGGTTAGAGAGGAAGTGGCCCAGGGGTGCCCATGGCTTCCCAGAGGTGCAGGTTCAGAATGTGAGAAGTGAGGAGGACCTTAGAGACAGGTCTGTGAGCTGGGGAGCGGAAACGGAGAGGGCCGCATGCGGCCCAGCGCAGGCCCCACAGCTGGGGCTCGGGTTTGCGTGCTCTGCTCCTTGTGATTACGGTTCTCCACCACAGCCCGAGAAGTCCTGGGCTCAGCCTGGAAACTGTTGGGGTTGTGTTTCTTGTGAGAAAAAGCCTGAGTTTTAGAAGGATGTGCTTCTCAGAACGGGATTACAATAACTACCAACTGTTGGGGTTGTGTTTCTTGTGAGAAAAAGCCTGAGTTTTAGAAGGATGTGCTTCTCAGAACAGGGGATTACAATAACTACCAACTGATTTTGAATCACATAGTATATTCAAGGTATTGTTTGTCCTAGGAACTTAAAAAGTTATATTTAAAACTCTGAGTAACCAATGAGAGCAATGTTAACCTCCCTGCTAATGTATGTCAAAATAATCAAATTAGGTGATACACTAAAGTAATTCACAACAGTGTGTCGCAGTTAAAACTGGCATCGATGTATGTAATCTTCTTTAAGAATAGAAGACCCTGGTAAATAATATGTAACAAACTTATGGGTAATAATTTCCACAAATGAAAAGGCAAGTAATATTAACAGTAAGAAGCTCACCCCCAGTAATAATCAGATACAATTTTTTACTTGCCTAATTAACAAAATTTTTAGAAATGATGCTTGTGAGAATCTGGAACTGCCACTCACACGGATGGTGTACATGTCTGCCTTTCTGGGAAGGGCTTTGGCAACGTGAAGAGCTTCAACAATATTCATAGCCTTCGACTAGTTAGCTAGGCTTCAGAGATTCTAAGCAAAGATTCCAAAGTGATACTTCTCACAGCATTATTGATAATACAAATAACCTAAATGTCCAAGATCACCAAAATGGTTAAGTAAATGATAAGCCATGTGTCATAGGCAATTAAGCAAAATATTTAATCATGGAAAGTGTTTATGATACAATATGGGGGAAAACCATAAAGTGTACACACTTTGAATCAAATTCTTTTTAACAAAATGTGTGTATGGTGGTGTGAATATGGGGATCTTCTGCTTTTTGTCGTTTTTCAAATTTCCTGTAGAGAAAATGCCTTGCTTATATTCTTAGAAGAAATACTATTTTTGAAGAATTTAGTTACGTGGAAAAACTATTAAGAATAAAATGTTAAGCTTAAAATAGGTTCTCTGTAAGTATTTGGTTTAATGTGTGTGAGGGGGGGAAAATGGGAAGAAGTGTGCAGTCGAGTGGGACCAAATAGCAGTGGTTGCCTTGAAGGGGAGGGATCATGGGGGAGTTTGTGTAGGTGACTGTTCCCGCTTTTCCATATTGTTTGAGCAGGCAATAGTGTCTGATCTCATTGTCCTTGACTTCAGGGCCAATGGATTTGACTTTGTAACAGAAGAATGTGCTAGGGGTCTGGAAAAGTTATGTGAAAGGCAATTATCTTGAGAGATGGTATTCCATTATTGGACATATAAGATGATTTATTAGTTGAAAGATCGAAGAACCACTTTGGTAAGTCCAAGCTATATCTCCCAGTAGGCTTACATATTTACACTAAATTGCATTTTTCCAAACTCTTGAATCAAGATGGATCCCAGCTCTATCTGCAGAAAGATCTACCTTGGCCTAAGTGTCAGCCAGCTAGCTTTCACTCAAGTTCCCTATCAATTATTAGGAAAGCCAAGACATGACTGAATTTGACAGAGAACTGAATGCCATCCACCATCTCTTGGGGGCCGATGAAATCCATTGAGGGGGAAAAAGTGGGGAAGTTGAAGGCACCTTAAACTTCTCTTCTTTGGCCAACTGCTTAAATATATTAATATTGTGATCCTTAGGAAATTAATATGTGAGTTTTTAGGAAACAAGTCTTTAGTCTGAGGAATCAGTATCTTAAAAATCACTTAATACCATTGTTTTGCCCTTTTTCCTCCTTGAAGCAGATTGTGAGTGGATTACAGATCTCATAACAGCCTCTGATTTGCTTTTTATTATTGTACCCAAGGCTACTCCGAGAAGCTTTTTGTGTACTCTTCAGTGTGACTCTCCAAGCTCCCCAGCTTAGCCAAGTTCATTCTTCAAGTTAATTAACCTAAACTGGACCTGAAAGCTGGGAAACATCTGTCAGGGAGCTAGGTAATCAGTGATACATGTATTTTGCCAGTTGTGAATAGAATATCTTAAATTGCTTAGATCTTGTACCGATCTAAAGAACCAGAGAGAAATCTGCAGATAACTTGCGAAGGAAAAGTATCTCAAGTTCCACCCCCAGGAAAACCACTGCTAACAGTTTAGCGTATTGTCCTCCAAGTGATTTCTGTATGTATATGCATACATAGTTAGAGATACTTTTATTTTTTCCTCACAATTCAACGTGGACATCTTTCTATGTCACTATATAGAAAGCTACCCTGTTTTTTTAATGTTTGTAGAGTGTTCCACTGTGTGCCATTATGCCATAATTTAACTGCTCCCTTATTATTAAGATTCAGTTCTCAAGAATTTTTGTCAGTCATCATTGTTCATCCAGCTAGTAAGGGCTAAAACTGGGATTTAAGCTGTAAATTCAAGTCTAGTGTCCTGGCTACAAGAAGCCTCCTATCCCTGGACCCATGTTTCCTATAGGAACAGCAGAAAAACTACATGTGTTTAAGGACATATCTGCAAACTCTTCCGATGGGACATCTTTAAAAAAAAATTTACTGTTTATGCTATTACAGTTGTCCCAATTTCCCCCCCTTTGCCCTCCTCCCCCAGCTCCGCCTTCTAATCGGACTTCAATTGCCTTCATTTACAGTAGACAAATTAAAAAGTTGCCTCCCAGTAATGTCAAAAAAAGGGGCAACTACAATACATAAAGATCAGAGTTAGAGGAAGGCCATTGTGAGGCATCTGTATGGTCCTTTTGGTTTAAGCATTTTTGAAAAGGAGGAAAAATAAGACTCTTTGTTTTCACCCTTCTCTATTCCAGTATTTTGAAATGCATTTTTATATTAGATATATTCAATCGCAGGTGACTGGTTCATTCATTTTTTCAGTGCATTACTATGTGAGCTCCACAAATGCAGGAGCTGTCTTGTTCACAGCTGTACCCCAACACCCAGCATAGAGATGACACCTAGGAGACATCAAACAAATACCTGTTCACGAAATAGTTGGGCTATAAAGAAGCAGAGCTTAAAAGGATTATTCAGAGGACAGAACTTAATAAATTAGCCTGTGTGTGCAAAGTCCATTTCAAAATACACTGCTACTGCTTTATCACAACAACCCCTAGGTCAGGAACAATTTAATAACATAAGGCAAGCACTCATGTCCAGTATTACTCCATGTCCTGGGGTGACAAAAACAAATGAAGGTCATCCCCTGGTGCAGCTTACATACTGAGGGGTTACTTATAGTGCTAAGTGCTAAAAAGAGAACAGAAGGGGACAGTGGAATCAGGAGGGATGGGGAGATAGGTACTTCAGAAAGAGTGGTCAGAAAAGGCCTTGATGAACACGTGACATTCAAGCAGGCACATGAATTATGAGAAGAGGACAGCCATGCGAAGGTCTCGGAACAGCTTCCCAAGCAAAATGAAGAAGATGGCCAAGCCCCTGAGATGCGAATGAGAGAGAAGTTGAAGGGACCGTGCCGGGTCAGTGTTGCTGGAGTGAAGGAAGTGACACAGGTAACCACCCCAGGTCTCGTAGAGATTTATTCTCATCAAATGGGAAGCTTTTCCAGAATTTTGAAGGAAAAAGTACAAAACAACATATGATCTGATGTGTGCTTTTTTTTTTTTTAAAGACTTTATTTTTAGAGAGAGGGGAAGAGAGGGAGAAAGGGAGAGAAACATGGATGTACAAGGGATACACTGATGGGCTGCCTCTCACAGGCCCCCTACTGGGGACCTGGCCCTCAACCCAGACATGTGCCCTGACCAGGAATCTAGCCAGTGATCTTTCGGTTCACAGGCCGGCACTCAATCCACTGAGCCACACCAGCCAGGGTTGACTTATGCTTTTAAAAATCACTCTGGCCCTACCCAGGTGGCTCTGTCAGTTGCAGCATTGTCCCATATATACACCAAAAGGTCGTGGGATCGATTCCGGGTCAGGGCACTTTCCTAGGATGCAGGTTCGATCCCTGGTCTAGGCGCATCCAGGAGGCAACCCATTGGTGTTTCTCTGGAACATCGATGTTTCTCTTTCTCTCTCTCTAAAATCAATAAAAGACATATCCTCAGGTGAGGATTTTGAAAGTAAACAAACAAGTAAATATTATAAATAAGAATCACTGCTGTATGAAGATGGAACTAAGTAAGAGAAGGGGGCACTTAGAAAAGGCCCTCACAACACTGTTCCTGGTCTACAGGATGAAGAGACTGAGCCTTTAAAAAGGCAAAGTGACTGAGAATCAGTTCTCAAAAAACAGACTTAAGACGGCAGCTACTTGGGGTGGGTGTTTAGGGGAATGGGATTGGCATAACGATGTAGGAAGCTGGTCATTTTGAATTTCTCACATTGAGTGGTGGATTAAAGGGTATTAGTTTCGCTATTATACTTGCTAACTTTCATGTATCATATACATTCTATGGATTTTATGGGTTGAATTGTGTCCCTTGGAACTCATGTTGAAGTCCCGGCCCCCAGAAACTCAGAATGTGACTGTATATGGACAATGGGCCTTCAAAGAGATGATTAAGTTAAAATAAGGTCATTAGTGTGGGTGGGCTCTAATCCAATAGGAATGGTGTCCTTATAAAAAAAGAAGATTAGGACACAGGCACAGAGAGGAAACCATGTGAAAATACCGAGAGAAAAGAGCCCCAAAGTCGACAAGAGACCAGAAGAAACCAACCTCGCCAATGCCTTGATCTCAGACTTCTACTCCCCAGAATTCTGAGAAAATAAATTTCCACTTTTAAGCCACACCATTTGTGGTATTTGGTTATGGCAGCCCTAGCAAACTAACAAGTATAGGTGTCAGATATTTCATCATTAAAACTATTTAAATTAATTTTTAAAATCCGTAAGATAGTAGAATATATGTCAAACTGTTAACAGTGGTCACTCCTAAACATTTCACATTTGAAAAGTGTTCTCCTTCATAGCCATCATACCAATATTACATTGAACAAATGTAATAAGTGCTTAACATGATTGAATATCAATTTTCACATTTCCCCAATTATCCAAAGTGTCTAAAAAGCTGGGTTTTTTCCCAGAACCTGAATCCAATCAAGTACTTGGTTGCCTTTTATGTTTTTTTTAAGCTTAGAAAAATCACCCCCTGACCCTTTTTTATGACATCAACTTTCCTTAATCTTTGTGTTTCATCGTCTATAAAACCAGTTGTGTTATAGAATGTCTCACATTCTTGAACGAAACCTAATTGTTTCCTATTGTTTCTTTGAGGTTGTCTGATTCCTCCAGCCCCTGTAAAAGGGAGTATAGATCTGAAGTCTTGATTGGATTCAGGTTGAACCATTTTGGCAAAAAACCTTCATTCAATGATGCTGTATAGTTTATGTATAGTTTATGCACCGGGACCTCATAAAAACTTTATTGTCCCAGGGTTAATGATGCTAAGTTGAGTAACTGGGTTAAGGTAGGGGACAGCCGGATTTCCCCATTGCAAAAATGTCTTCCTCCTTTCTGACTGGTAAGTAATCTGAGAGGTATATTTGGCAATACACCTCACATTTGTGTAGTTGTTTACAGTTTACCAGATATGTTCAATTGCTCAACAACATCCCTGTAGGGTTTTATTTCTATTCAAGAGAAGTAAAAACTGAGTCTTGGAGTGTTTAAATAAATGACTTTTCCCAAGTCCTAGAGCCAGTGAGTAGCAAAAGCAGGATTGAAGCATAAATGGGTTCACTTTCGTTCAGTTAAAAAAAAAAAATCCCGAATAGCTTATTACATTTATCTGCAGATACTCAATGTATTCCCTTTCCTGAATTCAATGAATCTCTCACGTTTTAAAAAAATTTTCTTTAAAAAAAGGATGTTTTTCTTTACTTTCTTGATACCGGGAAACACATTACCAAGGAAAAGCAAGTTGTTTTACACCAACAGCTATATCTATTGCCTACCTAAACTAGCAAAATGTAACGGGTTCCCAGAAACTCCATTTTAACAATAGTTTACAACATCTAAATGTTAAATAAGTTACTGAATATGTTACTTTCACAAATATGTGAGCAAAATCAATTATAAAGGCTCCAATTAAAAAAAATTAGTGCGAAATTTTAGCACACGTGTGCTTATGCTAAAAGCAACAATGGCCTTTAAGTCTGGAAGAGACACTGGCGTGAAGTACGTTCGAAGCCTATTTTCTCTTCAAAGCCAGGTGGGCAACTCGTCGGACAGAATTAGAAGCAGGAGATAAGGGGTGTGGTGCGATGATGAGAACACCAGGGAAGGGAATTAGGGGGATCGTGGATTCAGGAACTGAGGAAGCTATTTTCTGGGTTCCCCAGGAATCTGGGCCTTCAGCTCCGAGTAAGCTACTGCGAGAGGACTCTAGAAGGGTAAAACTCACTCAGGCAGCGCCTGAGTGCTGAAAATCACTCTTTCTACCAAGAAACTACGGAGGTCTTAACTCAGCAAGAGGGACTCCAACACTATGCTTAAACCAAAAACAATTTAGTGAAACTGACTTGCTTTTACCTCCGATTAACTTCCCCAAAGCTAGAAGCGGGCGGACACGCCCCCAAGGTGAGCATCCCGGATTTTATTGGCTGGCCCGGCCTGCCCCTCTCCCAGTAGGTTTCTTTCATTGGTCAATATTCTTAAGCTCCTGTATCTCCGCCCATAGGCGAGTGACACTCGTGCTACCCAATAAGAAATGAAAGTAAGGCTGTGACGAAAAGACTCCTCCCCTTTACCTTCAACTCGTTCGGTTAATGGTAGAAGAGGTTAAGCAGCTGATACCAGCCACCAATCCGTAAGGGCGGAAGAAGGACGCTAAAAGGAATGATGGGAGGGGGTGACGTGGCGGTGACGGGAGCATAAACTGAAATGAGTGGCAGAAACACTAACCAATCGGCGATCAAATTGGCCGGGCACTCTGCATTCCCGAGTCCTCCTAGACTTCAAAAAAGGGCCAATGAGCTTTACATGAATCTGATGGGCTTTCATATGAACCAATAAGCGGCGTGCTTGGTGGACGAGTCCTACCCCAGGCTCTCGGCGATATGGAATGACAGGCCCCAAGAAAAATGCCAATATTCTAGGGGTCTTCCGCAAGTGACACTCAGCAGCACCAATCGACTTTCTTTTACCGGCGGCCGATCCCTCCTCCCCACGGAGAGCCTGGCGGGGCGGTGACGCTGCGCGGCGGCGGCTGATGCGCTAGCTGTGTGGGGCGCTCCGGACGGCGACGGCGGCTCTCGTAGGCGGTTCCAGTCGTGTGTCTCCGGGCGGTGGCAGTTCATGGCGGCGACGGAGCTGAGAGGAGTGGTGGGGCCGGGCCCGGCAGCCATTGCAGCTCCGGGCGGCGGCGGCGGCGGCACTGGTCCCCCAGTCGTGGGCGGCGGAGGCGGCCGTGGAGACGCGGGGCCAGGCTCCGGGGCTGCGCCGGGCACCGTGGCCGCGGCAGCTGCGAGCGGCCCGGGCCCCGGGACTGGGGGAGTGGCGGCGGCGGGCCCAGCCTCAGCGCCGCCGGCGGGGGGCTCTGGCGGCTCAGGCGCTGGGGCTTCGGGCTCGGCTCGAGAGGGCTGGCTCTTCAAATGGACCAATTATATCAAAGGCTACCAGCGGCGATGGTTCGTGCTGAGCAACGGGCTTCTGAGCTACTACAGGTAACTGCTTCCGGGGCGCTGTTCCCCTTCTCAACCTACAGTCCCCACGCCGTCACCCTGTCCAGCCGGCACCGCAGCCAAGGTCGCCCCAGGCTCCTTTTCGTCACCTGCGAGCGTTGACAGCCCGCGACATGGGCCCACCATCATAGAGAGTGAATGCCCTAGGACTTACCCGTCTACCTGGGTTACCCATCTTCGGCACCATACCTTACCCCTCAGTCCCTGGCCTTTCCCGTTGTTTGGAGAGCATCGGTTTTTCCTTTGGGCTTCCACCAGGACATGGGTGCAATGGTTAATTTTGCAAGGAAGGCGCTGTTGTAGGTGCTAAAGGGGCACGTATAGGAGAACGAAGCCCAGGCACTGCCAGACCCGAGGAACTTAAGAGTAAAAGTCCCAAGGTTTAGCTGTTTGTGCCTAGTCTCCAAATTTCAAGGTTATTAGCAGCCTTTAATGTACACGCCTTTGCACTTTCCACGTTCAGGCAGAAGGACACCAATCACAGGGTGGGCCAGTATCTGCCCCCTTGTTTTCCTTCTCTCTCCAAGACTTGCCAATTGCTCTCTCCTAGACAGCTCAGAATGAAGATGTGCACTCCAGTGCTGCTTTTATTTTTGCTTGCCCCACCCCCTCCCGTGGGAGTGATTTAAGTCTTTTATCCAGTAGTATTTCCGAGGTCTCTGGTTAGTTTGGTTTCAGGTTATTAAAGGAAGAACCAATGTCTTTGATGTGATTGCTTCTGTTTAACAATGTGTGTTTTGGAATGTTTAATATATATTTATGGTGACTCATAGTCTTGACATAACATAACATGTTTTTGACCACTCATGTTACTATAGATAGAGGGATTAAGATACCGGATTTGGGGACAGGACATAAACATTTTCTGAGGGCTAGATAGTTTGGGCGAGTGTTTTACATACAGTATTTCATTGCCTCCCAACAACCCTGGGAATTAAGAGATATTCCCATCTTCCTGATAAGGAAACTGAGACTTAGCTTAGGTAACCTTCCTCAAGTCTTGGGTCAGGATTTGAAACTAGTTCTGTTCACACCAACATAACCTAAAACCCAGGTTAGTGTTACATGAATCAGATATAGAGATAATTAAGCACCAATAGCAAGTAAGTTTATAGATCATGGTTAATATGTTTATTTTTATACAGAGTGTATAAATGTCTCCTTCCAAGGAGACTTCGTTTAGTATAGTGGCATTTCTAATTGAAATCTTTTTATGGAGGCCACCCTACTTGGGACACAAAATGCTGTTGTTAGGAGCGGCTCGCTCTTCTTTCTTTTCCTCTACCAGTAGTCACTCTGCCACCAGGAGAGTCAGAATGAACAAGTCTCTTCCATTAACTTCATTGTATTGGCTCTTAGAGAAGTTTTGAGGGGCAACCAAAGGTGGGAGCTGGAAGTCAGTTGGATTTAGGAACAGTGGAAAATACCTTAGTGCATCCTCATTGCTTAGTGACATTAATTTTGAACAGTTGTGTATATCATTTGCATAATCCTAATTACTTAATCAGGGCTTTAAGGTTAGATGAAAAATCAAAAATGTAGTTTGCTCCAAAGCTTTTCCCCTACTCATTCTAATGTTCAACTGATTCGCATCCTAATTCAGCTTCTAAGTCACTATTAACACTGATTCCCCATTTTCGAAAGTCGTATATCAGCCAGGGGCCTTAATGCACGATCGTTTTTCCCCCTCTGAGTTGTTATCAGATCCACTTTCCAGGCCGGGTGATTCTTTGATCAGTACCAGTCTTGATCAGAAATGATCTTGACTGGACATTAATAACGCACACACATACACATACACACACACTTTTTTTACTTTTAGAGAGAGGACAGGAGGGAGAAATAAAGGGAGAGAAACATCACTGTGCAAGAAATACTCTGTCAGTTGCCTCTCTCACACCCCTAACTGGGGACCTGGCCCGCAACCCAGGCATGTGCCCCAACTGGGAATCGAACCAGCAACCTTTTGGTTCGCAAGCCAGTGCTTATATATGTTGTTTTCAAGTACTTGAAACAACTTTTGACTTCTCTCTTATAAGACCTAGTGGTACCTGTCTGACCACAGATAAAACTCCTTCCAAAACATACCAGACCACATGTTGGGAAACGTGCCATGGGCCTGTCCTTGCCAGCTAAGACGGCCCCACCCACAAACCAACAGGATTCAAAATTATCAAGACTATGCACTACCCTCAAAAATCAAATTGAAGTACTTCCTACCAACTATGTTGGTAGTTTATTCTTCCTAATAGAGTTCTTCCGGTCCTCAGCTCCCTAGAATTATTTAGCTAAGCTGTCATTCCTCTTGTTTTTCTGTGCCTCCAAAACCTGTCATTTCCTATGCATGCCTTTCACAAAACACTGTTTTCTTTTTAACTGAGACCATGTACTTCCTAGACTCATCCCCTGACGAACTGTCCTAATAGACTTTGGCAACACTGCTTCCCTCTTTTTATGTATCTTGTTCTTTCTTACCTACCCGGTTACACAGATGGCCAGTTACTTAAAACCAAGTGTAGAATCCCAGCTCTCCCAGACACATTGTGACAGACCCGTAGTATTAGTTTTCCTGGCTAGCTTCTAAAGATTGAGTTACTGTTTCAACTGGCATTTTCAGGGACGAAATTTCTAGCCACCTAATACTATACTGCCTGAAGAACTTACCTTGCACCCTGAAAATCATTTTTTTTTCCAGCTTCTAGACTACTCATGTATAACTGTCTGTATATTTGCCCCAACCCAAGAGCCTTGAGGTCAAGCCTGCCTTATTCCTGGGGTTCCTTTGTGTCCTTAAAACTGCTACAGCCTTTATATGATTTGAGAAACTTCTTTAGTTCACAAACGTGAACAGACAGAAGAGATTCCTGGGAAGTGATTTGTGAAAAGTTTTCAACACATTGTGAGGAATGTGGTAGAAGGTGCAAGTAGCAGCTTTAGAGTAGAAAGTAAGGGCGAGCGGCTGTCGGCTGTGGGTCTGTAATTTGGCCTGCATTATTCATGATGTAACCAAAGCTTGGGTGGGAGGGAGGGGAGGTAAGATAGAAAAAAACAGGGATTCACGTTACAGTGTAGCAGGTGCAGGAGATGGAAAGTGGCCCAGTCCATCGAGACCCCCGGCCATCCCGTACTGCTCATTTGTGCATTTGAGGATGAAAAACTAGTTTCACGTGACAAACTGAACACTAGCACATCTGTCCTCCTAAGCACAGGGAACCAACTCTCTCAAACAGACGAAATCTTACTTTATGGAGACAGGTGTGTGTCGTTTCTGGCATGTAGGAATTCTGTATGTGCCAGGTGTGTTTGGCTGCTTGGCCCCAATGAAAGGGAAATTGCTCTGCTTTGCACCGTGGCAGCTGGCAAAGGACTTTGACCTCTCTGTGTTCCAAGTTGCTCAGGGAAAACGGCAGTCTCAACATGCAGGTCCCCGGGCATCCCAGCAGGTGGTGGGGAAATGAGCAGTTTGCACTGTACGCCCAATTGTGCTAGCAGTTTGCTCTTTTTAAAAAAAATTTTTTTAGATTGTATTTATTTATTTTTAGAGGAGAAAGGAGAGAGAAAGAGAGAGAAACATTGATATGCGAGAGAAACATTGATCGGTTGCCTCTCGCACCCCCAGCTGGGGACCTGACCCACAATCCAGGCGTGTGCCCCAGTGCTCAGTCCACTGAGCCACACCAGCCAGGACAGCAGCTTGCTGCCTTATGTGAAGTCTTTTGTAGCTTGTTGTCACCAAGCAGTGCTGTAAAGTTCAAAAGTTAGTCTATGAATAGAACTGTCAGTCAGTAGAGATGGGGAAAATTTTTATACCCAGTCCTCCGAGAACAGATTTGCTGAATCTTTCCTAGCTATTAATAGATGGCTTAGGAGTTCCCACCAATAGAGGTCAGTGGACCTTAGCAAAGAACATAGTCCAGAAAGATTAGACCACCTGGTGATTCTTTTATGATTATTCTCTCTTTTCCCCAAAGAAAGCTGTTCATTCCTATTTCATGGCATTTGAGCTGTAGTAAACACTTAATACTCTAAACATCTAGGTGTGTCTTATACTTCGGCAATGCAGTTTGAAGCACAGTGTGACAGGTCTCATATGGGCTGAGTTAAAGTTGGAGAGGATTGTTTAGTATATGAAAAATGGAAGATTCTTTTAGGGAATGAGACTGTTAGGCAAAATTTTGTTGCATGAGTTTATAAAGCACTATTTTATCATTATAACTTTCTAAATAAAAAAGTAATTCCTGACTAAGAAAGGGTATGAGGGAACTCTTTGGTGTGATCGAAATATTCTACATTTTGATTGTACAGGTGGTTACACAATTATATACATTTCTCAAAACTCACTGAAATCGTATACTTAAAATTGCTGAATTTATATTGTTTGTCGTTATACTTCAGTGAAACCTTTTTTTAAAAAGCTAAGGGTGATAGGAGCAGCAGAGCAATACAGTTTGACTCAGAAACAATACTGAGGCTCTGAAAGGAAATCCCTCTTAATGGTTTCTTGAATTTAGGGACCTGTTTGAGGGAAATACTAGGACTTATTCCTACTGGTACTATATTTTCAACAGGCTTAGAGCTATGAAAAGAAATGGAACATAATCAAGGGGTAACCACCGATCAGCTTGCTGCTTAGCATGTCTTTGCCACCTTTTCGTAGGTCAAAGGCTGAAATGAGACATACTTGCCGTGGTACCATTAACCTCGCCACAGCCAACATCACTGTGGAGGACTCCTGCAACTTCATGATCTCCAATGGGGGTGCTCAGACCTACCATCTGAAGGCCAGCTCGGAAGTGGAGCGGCAGCGCTGGGTGACAGCCCTGGAACTGGCCAAGGCCAAGGCTGTGAAGATGCTGGCGGAATCAGGTAGGGAGCAAAGAACATCATGTCCGGGAAACTTTCCATTTGCTTGTCTTATGCGCAAATCCTATTTTATCCCTCATGGTCATGTAATTATCAGCTATCTCCTAGATGCCTGGGCTTGTCATGTAGTATTTCTCCTGGAATGGTGATTTTCAACGGAGGTCACTTCTGCCTTGTAGGGGACATTTGGCAGCGTCTGGAGCCATTTTTCTGGTCTTGGCTGAGGGGTGGTAGTGCTGTCGACAGGTAGTGAGTAGAGGCCAGGGAGGCCGCTGAACCCCCCACGATGCAGAGGGACAGCCACCCCATCAAAGGGTCGTCTGGCCCAAAATGTCAGCAGCGCCGAGGTTGGGGTTTATGTCCTACAGGCGTGAACAGTTGTCCTTTTGGCTTTTAATGACAATTGACTATCTTAAACTTTTGAGAAATAATTATTTTATTGCTAGATCAGTCTTAGGATTATTACAGCTCATAATTTGAACCCATCCTTACTTTTTCATTTTCTCCTGACATCTTACTTAACTGTTAGTTGAGTCAAAACAATCTTTGTACACTGCCAAAAACGTTGTATGTGATATTTTCTATGAAAAATCTTCATTTTGCTACGTTTGCTTCACTAAAAAAGAACAATCTAATTATGTTTGGATTTTTCTTTGAGGGAAATGATAGGCTATCCCCCTCTAGTTGTTGATAGTTTAATCATACTGAGCTTGTTCACTTTGAGCTGACCAAGATGGTTACCTGCTGACTTTTGTTCATCCGTTGGCGATGGTGGTGGTGGTTTTGCTCTTTTTGTTTTTTTGTTTTTTTGAAGAGAGAGGGGAAGGGAGGGAGAGAGGGAGAGAAACATCGATGTGAGAGAGAAACATCGATTGGTTGCCTCCCGTACACACCCCAGCTGGGGACCGAGCCTGCATGCACCCTACAGGGAATCCAACCGGCGACCTTTCCCTTTGCGGAATGGCGCCCAGCCTACTGAGCCGCGCCGGCTTGGGCATCTACTGGTTTTCCTGTGCCCTGTCATTTCCCATAGTGTATTTAATATCTATTAAGCGGTGAGAGAAAATTTCAGTGCTTTGGAAATTTTTTGGTAACAGGTTATATTGTCACTTTTGACCATGCCTCTCTGTCTAGCAGATGGCTCAGGTGTTTCCTTATTTCTTCTGATTTTAGTGCTGATGTTAGCTCCCCCAAAGGAAGTGACACTGCTGGAAAAGCACTTTGCAGCTATAAAAATGTTAAGTACAAAACTGGTAGCGAGGATTATAGCATAGCTGTCTACTTGACTTATTATTGGAGAGTCATTTAAGAGAAGACCTTGCATTACATTCAGTGCAGCGGTGGCTGTCGTGCCAGAAAAGATAAATAAATGTGTTATCTTCTCCTCTTCAAAAATTATGAATTAATGAATTAATGAGCCTTTTGGTGAGGTGGACTTTGTTTACAAGGATCTAGACTGTGACACTCATCCCATTTCATACAGGGCCCACTGACTACCCAGCAAGTGATAGTGAATTTGCAGTAATAATTAGCTGGGACCAGCTGGATCGGAACCCTCACGCTAGAGTTCAAAGGCCCAATAATTCATACCTAACCCCAGGAGCCATTTAGCTTCTCCTGTCCTCTAGGTTCTGAAACTTCAGTGTGCATCAGAATTACTAGTCAGCTTATTCGAAATGCAGGTTCCTGGGCCTTAGCTCGCACCAGCCAAGTCAAACTCTCTGGGGGTGGGGCCAGAGACTCTGTACCTGTAAGAAGGACCCCAAGTGTTTGTAATACAGTTGGGCTGTGGAACACACTGTAGAGAAGTTCTTTGGTACCGGCACGCTGTTTGTCGGTCCGAACACACAGTGGGAGAAGTGTCAATTTGGTTGTGGACCGAGCTGGCAGGGTTTAAGCTCTCACTCCTGGGCCTGGAATCATGTAACTTACCTTTTGCTTCTGCAGATGAGTCAGGGGATGAAGAGTCTGTCTCACAAACTGATAAGACAGAGCTGCAGAATACCCTGCGGACTCTGTCCAGCAAAGTGGAGGACCTGAGCACATGCAACGACCTGATAGCCAAGCACGGCACGGCACTGCAGCGCTCCCTCAGTGAACTGGAGTCCCTGAGGTTGCCAGCTGAGAGCAACGAAAAGATCAAGCAGGTCAACGAACGAGCCACGCTCTTTAGGATCACGTCCAATGCCATGATCAACGTAAGTGCAGACGGTGTCTGTGTTGCGTTGTGGTCCTTTCCCTCTTTTAAAATGTAATTCTTCCCAGATGCTGGAAAAGTGTATTGAGAAAGCATAGAGCATCAGGTCCTGCTTTGCTGCTCAGCGGATTTAAGTTACATTGTTGCATGAAATAGAATGGGACGCACAGATGGAATGACTTTCATGCTCTGCTCAAATGATCAGGGGGACACTGCTCCTGCCAGGGAGTTAGTTGGGAGTCCAGAGTTCCAGCCCTGCTTCTGCAACCAGCTGAGGATCTGATGGCAATGTTAATTGCATCCTTTAACCTTTGTGGGTTGTGGTTTTATTTATTTTGAGCTAACTTTATCTATTAGAACTAAAAGATCTCATGGGTCCTTCCCACTGTCAAGTTCTTCTAGCTTCAAGTTGCAGTCTGATCCCTACATGTTAATGCATTCTGGCCTACAGTGGGGCAAATGCGACTGGATCAAGTACTGGTGAGAACCTCATAATACTAGTTACCAGTATTCCCATCTTTCCTCCTTGCTTTCAGGGGTAACTTTGGATGGTAAGACAAAACACTCAGCTTTGGATGCTTTTTGTTTAAAAAGAGGGGCCAATGCTTCTGCCTCCCTGTGACTTCTGTCGTGGCGGCTGTCATTGGGTGGTGGAATACTTCTGCTGCTTGGCCGCGAGACTCGAGTAAAGCCAAAACACCGCCGGCATTAGCGATGATGTATTTCAGATCCTGGGTGATTGGTATGAAATGAATACAGGGTTTCAAATGCCATTTGTCTTTTCCTGGTGACTGATTCTCACCTGGCAGGTTGTTTTAGCAGTTTCCACACAAGAGCCCTAGAAGACGTTTCATAACATAAGTGAGAAGGGAGCTCTCCGAGAAAGGGCTTGTATGTTTTTTGGTTTTTGTGTTTTTTTTTTTATCGTATTAAATGAGATGAAATTACTTCACTAGGACCAGATTATCCCTTGTTGGGGGAGTGAAAATAAGACATCTTCTTAGAGCTACTGTGGCTTTCGTGGCTCCGAGAGATCGAAGGTCTTCCTTGTGACCAAGGGGAAATTTAATTTTGCTCATTTAAAACCCCTTTTTAATAAACCCCTTCTTACTTAATAAAAAGTTGTGATAACCTTTATTTTCATATCATTTTCTGAAGTGTAGAACATTCACAGAAAGTAGAAAAGACAGATTATTTTGTGCAGCGTGGGACCATCAGCTGTCTCCAGGACTCCTCTGCTCACCAGCACTGACGCTGTGTTTCTCACGTCTAGCCGTGTGCTCTCTTTCCAAACTGTGGCACCTCTTGGTGATTGTGCCTGCTTTTCTGGTCCTCTTGTGAGCAGGAAGACCTCATAAATCACACAGGTCAATGAATCAATAGTGAATAATGTTGCCTTTTATTCTTGTGAGGTGAACACCTTGCTCCATGACAATTTTTCTTCTTCTCTGATGTGAAAAATTCGCTAAATAAAACACCTCTTGATTGAAAAATTTCTCGTGAAACTGAAACTTTAGTTGGGACTTTACTCTCGAAACTGTGCTTATCTTTGTTCCTTTGGGCGATTCTTCTCTAAATTGTAAAGGTCCATAGTTTCCGTCAAAGGGACTGATTCCTTGGAAGTCAGGGGAAAGTTGTGTCTTACTCTGTTCTCCCCTCCTGCACTGCTTGTACCCTTTCATAGCTGCTATTGCTTAAAATTAGTTGGTTGTTTGTTTGCTTGTTTATCCCTGTCTTGTTCCCTTTATACCTTTCAGGTGATGGTGGCAAGGCCTTAACCGTAATATGCATGTTAGAAATTACTGTCCTAGCACATCACACTTCTGAAGGGGGATTTATATTACAGGTAGCGTACATTTTACTCAGTTTCTTTGGATATAGCTTTTCTTTACTGACACAGTGAATCTAATCAGAGGAGCAAGCTTGACGCTGCCTGAGTATCCACTTGCTAACTCAGTGAACATCTCTTTCACACCTTTTGTGTTCTAGGCACTATGCTAGGAGACATAAAACAAATGTGGAAGTCGTCCCTGCCCTCAGGGAGATTACTTTCTAATGGGGGGTCAGAGACATAACCAGATCATGTGGATTGTGCTGAGTCCGCGAGAGAAACAGCACAGGCTGCTATGGGAGAGCACACTGGAGGTCTTTGGCTCAGACTAGGAGAATTTAGAATTCAACTGAATTCTGAAAGACCCGAGAGAGCGTTCCTATGAAAAAAGGCAATATAGAGCCTGAGACCCTGAAGTCCAGCTGCCCCAGCTGACTGTCTGTATAACCTGGGGCAGCCTACTTCCTCTGTGACCTCAGTTTCTTTTCTGTAAATGGCGACAATACCGGTAAGCTGCCCACCAGGTTGTCGAAAGGCTTCTATCAGATAATCGATAAAAAGTGTTCAGCAAAGTGCCTGACATACGATGGTCTCTCACTAAATTTTCGTTGTGATCAATATCATTAAAAGGAAGTGGCGGGAAGAGTTGACCCAGGTAGGGGTGTGGCATATGCGGGCCCCTCCCTCTCTTCCAAAGCCTGGTAACTGCAGTAATTGACTATTAGGGAAGCAAGGTAGTAGCCAGGACTGAGGCTGGGAAAAAATTAAGTGTGAGGAGATGATGGGGTGGAGCTCATCCTAGATGGAGTTGGTAGTAGCGTATTTAAAGAGGATAAGATCAATTTTGGTGCAGCCTTACTATAATAGCCAGCACCTATTGAATACTTACTGTGAACCCATGTGGTTCTAGATGCTTTACATGTAAAGCCGCAGCTCTTTGAGGTAGTTACTATTGTTACTCTCTGTTTACAGGTGAGAAAGATGGAGCACAGAGAGGTTAAATTACTTGTCTAGAATTCCATAGGTAGACAGGAAGGTGGAGCTGTGACGAGAGCCCCAGCAGTCCCGCTCCAGTGTATGGATTGTGTACTACCTCTGAGCGTGGAGAATGGAAGGAAGTGTGCTCCTGGCTGGGTGGTTCAGTTGGGTAGAGTGTCATCCCCATATGCCAAGGTTGTGGGTTTGATCCCCGATCAGGGCACATGTAAGACTCAACCAATGAATACGTAAATACGTGGAACAACAAATCTCTCTCTCAATCTCTCAGTCTCCCTTCTTTCTCTCTAAAAATCAATAATTAAAAAAAATAATAAAGAACTGTGCAGATTCCAGAAATATTAAAGAAGAATCCATAGGACTTGATCATTGGATGTGGAGAGGGACTAAAAACTCAGAATCAAGGACTCTCCCTGGTTTTCTGGCTTGGGCAGGTGGAAGAGCCCTGGAACTGCCAAGCCATGGGGGACTCCATAGAGAGAGGAAGAGTCACGAAGGGAACCTGGGGAACTCTGGTTGGGACCCACAGATTTGGAGACCATCTTGAGCCACTGAGCAGGCAACTGGATATTCTGACCTGAAGCTTTATGAGCACAGAGCTGGAATTACTGATTTCATAATCATTAGCCTATAGGTAATAGTTGAAACCATGGGTGTATATATTTAATTTACCTAATAGTTTCTCTAGAACAGGGCATTGAATTTTAAGATTACATCGCTTCATTTTCTTCATTTATTAAGCAAACCTTATCAGGCTCCTACTGTGTACAAAGCAACTAGGACATGAGTTCACTGTGAATCATGTCTTCATACTGCTCATGATCCATGCGGAGAAACAGAGAACCGGCCACGGTGCTGCTGTGGCTGGTTGTGGAATAGAATACGTGCCAGGTGCCGTGGGAATGGAGAGAAGAGGCGGGCTGCTTAAGTAACGGGGGGGATGTCACAGGAGAATGACATTTGCCATAGACACTAAACAATGAGGAGGTCTTGGCCAAGTAGAGGAAAGGGGTAGGAAAGGGCAGGCTAAGCAGAGCGAGTAATGTGTGCTGCGACGGGAGGGCCCGAAGAGGCCTGCCGGTCCGGGGGATGGCGAGCAGCTCCGCGTGACTCCACAGGAGGCGCCAGAGCCTGGAGAGGGGGACACAAGGCGCGTGGTGGCCCTGCGCCAGGGGGCCCTTTGTGTTTACAGCCAGTAATTAGGGAACCAGTGAAGGGGTTGGTGTGCTCAAACTGGCGTTTTGTCCCTGGAGCCTTTCTTTGATTGCTCAGGTAGGTTTCTAATTTTTAATGTCCGTTGTTTCTTAATGACCAAAATAAGAACAAATTAAGTGTCCCCATATTTGGTCTAATTCAGTGCAGAGTCTCTGTTCTCAGTGTCTGAATTCCTCAGCTTTAGGTGACTTGAGTTTAGTCAAGAATTTATTGAAAGCAGTTATCCTGATTTTCCTCATCTTTCAGTCAGTAGATTTTTTTTTTCTTTCAGTGTAGTTCACATAGCTGCCCTTCGTGATGTTACCACAAATACTTGTCTAGGTTTACTGCTCACTTGGCATTTGGTTGGTCCTCATGACCAGGGAAATATAAAAGAACCGTGACAAACCATGCTCATTTTTTCCCTGGAGTTGACCTTCATTGCATCAGGGAGCTGGCCGTCCCTGACACTGTGGAATAACAGGGAAAGGCTTTCATTGTAATCTGTGTGTTAAAGTTCCCAGAATACGGTTACTTCGTGGGCTTCCAGAGGCCTGAAGGGTGTCTCTGACTAATTGAGTTGATGTGACACATATTAACTCTCTTCCCCTACAGGCCTGCAGAGATTTCCTTATGTTAGCCCAGACCCATAGTAAAAAATGGCAGAAGTCACTACAGTATGAAAGAGACCAGCGTATCCGGCTGGAAGAGACCTTGGAGCAGCTGGCAAAGCAGCACAATCACCTGGAGAGGGCCTTCCGAGGAGCCACGGTGCTGCCGGCAAACACGTCTGGCAGCGTAGGTTCCAGCAAAGGTAAGACGCCGGGCGAAGAACGCCAGATTCTCCAGAATCAGTGGCTCATGTGAAATGCAGTGACTGGAGCCGCTTGTTTCTTCAGGCTTTTCCACTGTTTTCTACCATTTGTTGCTATGTTTGTGATTAGATTGAAACGATCCTGCTGTGCCAGGTTTTGGTAAATATAGCCAGGATAAATGAGGAAGGCTTTTCCCCTTGTAGATCAGTGCTTCTCTGGCAAAGGAGACGTGAGTGATGAGGATGATGAGAACGAATTTTTTGATGCCCCTGAGATCATCACCATGCCTGAAAATTTGGGCCACAAGTAAGTTATCTTTGTCTCTCACTAAGAATGAACATACCTGACCATCAAAAGGTTAGAAATGTTTCAGTCGAAGTATCATAGTTGTCAATGTTTACTGAGATCCAGGCCCTTTTCCTTAAGTAAGTGGAAAACTTTTAGCTTTTTTACCTGAACAGTTTGTTCAGAGATGTTTAAATTCATACATAGTTTATTCTAAGTGTCATTCGATTACCCGTTGATAAGTTTGCGCAGCGTGCTTAGCATTCTGCTTTGTAAAGACATGGCAAGGACCTCACTCTGGTTCTGCTCTTTGTTCTAATTCTCACACATTTCCCACCCGTGTAGACGCACTGGCAGCAACATCAGCGGAGCCAGCAGCGACATCAGCCTTGATGAGCAGGTAACTCTTATTTGGGAGTTATCTGAAGTGAGGGACTTGAAGTATGAGTCCCAAGGGTTTTTTTGTAAAACACTAAGAGATAGAAAGTACTGGAATTTTTTTTTTTTTAAAGCAGGGGGCAAGGGAAGGTTATAAGTACTAGGTTTTCTGGTTTTTGTGGGAGATTGAATGGCTTTGTGTTTGTTCCCAGTACAAGTATCAGCTGGAAGAGACCAAGAAGGAAAAGAGAACTAGTATACCAGGCAAACCCAACTACAGCCTCAATTTGTGGAGTATCATGAAGAACTGCATCGGAAAAGAACTCTCTAAGATCCCCATGCCGGTGAGGTTCCCACACGCCCGGGCTGCAGCCAGGAGGGCCGCCCAGGCCTCAGTGGGGACAGTGCTGCCGTGATGGCCCCACCCACTGGTGTGGCAGCTTGTGGCATGGTCTTTGGTACCCTTAGAGTTGTATCTATCCCTTAAAAGTATCTGCTTTTGTTTGGGCTGTGGATCTGGTGTGCTTTCAGATCACCTCAGATCAGGCGCATTTGTTCAGTAGTTTACTTCAGGGCAGATTCCTATGCTAGCTGTGCAAAGATAATAGCTTCTGTTTTCAAGAGGTGTGTAGTTTAAAGGAGACAGGCACAGAAGCAGGTAAAAAACATTATTTTCTGCGATAGTGTTGTGTGAAGTACTGTACGTACGAAAGGTTTGGGAGCGCAGAAGCAAAAACAATTCATTCTGACCAAGAAGGCGAGGACCGCCGCCGTGGCGAAGATGGCGTCTGTGCCGGCCTCCCTGCCTCCGGTCCTGCCCCCTTGCGGTCTGTCTGCACTGTCGCCAAAGTGGTCATTTCAAAATTGAAAATGTAGTCGTGTCACTCCGTAGCTTAAAATCCTTAACTAGGTCTCTGTGGCTTTGAAAATAGACTGGATCCCTTGGTGGACTTGATGCTTCCTCCCTGCGGACAAGGCTGTGCCCATACATGTCTGGTGTCCTGGTTGTTGGGAACTGTCCTCAGGTGCTCAGAGGCACCTTGCCTTTTCCCTAAAGGCATTTGCACGCAGGCACTGCTCTCTCTGCTAGGAACTCTGGCAGCTTCCCACCCACCCTCGCCACTTTTCTTTTGCTAAATACCCTTTCCCTCAGGATTCAGCTGTAGCATCGGCTCTTTCAGCACAGCTTCCTCCTCGCATCTGGTCAGGGTGAGGCGTTATTTCCCCTGTGCTCTCGTAAGTCCCATCGTTTGTCTGGAAATGGCTGTCACTGCTCGTCCCACAAGCATTTACTGTGCACTTATTATCTGCCTGGCGTTGTAACAGCAGGTTGGTTAGGCATAGGTTTAATGTAAAGAAAAAATTCAGCCCTGGTTGGCGTGGCTCAGTTAGTTGGAGCATCATCTCCTTAGACCAAAAGGTCGCAGATTCGGTTCCCGGTTGGGGTGCATGCCGGGGGCAACCGATCGACAAGACATTTCTCTCTCTCTTTTCCCCCCACTCCTTCCTCCTTCTCTAAAAGCAATGAAAAATGTCCTTGAGTGAGGATATGTAAAGTAGAAAACAAATTCAAAATGTATTGGTTTAAACCAGGGGTCAGCAAACTGTGAGTCTTGGGCTAACCCTGGCTACTCTTTCTGCAGCCTGCGAGCTAACAGTAGTTTGTGTGTGTTTTATTATTAACTTTATTGGAATGACATTGGTTAATAAAATTATATAAGTTTCAGTTTTTATATTTTTAAATACTTGGAAAAAAATCAAAAGGAGAATATTCCATAACAGAATTATCTGAAATTTAGATATTAGTGCCCATAAAGTTTTATCGGAACACGCTGATGCTCATTTGATTGCCTGTTGTGGCTGCTTTTGTCCTGCAAGGGCAGAGTCGACTGGTCGTGACAGAGTCCATATGGCCCTCAGAGCCTAAATATTTATTTACTATCGAGCCTTTACAGAAAGAGCCTGGCCAGCCTCCGCCTTAAACAAACACTGGCTTACTCATTCTCATGTTAGAGTCCGGAGGTAGCTGGCTTAGGACTGGCACTGTACTCTGCAGTGTCCAGACCAGGTTCTTTTCTGTCCTCTCACCCTGCCGCCTGTGGCCTCGGTTTCTAGGTCCTAAATAGCTGCTCTGATGTGGGCCATCAGGATCTCTCATTCCAGTCAGCAGGAAGGAAAGAGAAGAAGGGTGTGCTTCCTGGAATTGCACAGACCCTTTCACTTCGATCTCCTCGGCCAGATCCCGGTTGTATGGCCACAGCTAGCTGAGGAAGAGGCTCGCAGTGAAGACGTCTATGTTTGGTGGCGTCACCTAGTTAAAAATTCGGAGTACTACCTCTTGGAGAAGGAAGGAAGACCGGGTAGCGGAGGGTGGCTGCAGGCTCTGCCAGGCTGCAGCTGTGTGGCAAACAGAAGCACAGAAGGCATTTTCCTACCCTCTTGGGCCTTACGGCCCAGTGATCATAGACCGCGTTCCTCGCGGGCAGAGACTATGTCGTACTGGTCTAATAACCTTGATTCTTCACCAGTGCCTGGCACATATACACCGCTCAGCAAATGATTAGTTAATTGGGCCTTGGAAAACCGATAGATTTATATGTAAGTGCGTAGGATTTCTGCTTAAAAAATGTTGACCTCCAGAAAAGGCCATGAGTAAGCACACTGAAGAAAAAAAATAATTGGTTCACTGGGGGCCTAAAAGGTGTCCCACTCGCCTAGTGCCTTGAAGGAAGTGCCTTGGGAAGGTGGGCCGGAAAGGCAGGCCTTTGCAGCCTTGGAAATGCAGATCCTGCTTAGAAACAGCTTCTGAGTGTAGGTGACCTCTCTGTCCTCCTTTACCCTTAGTTCCTTGTTGACTTTACCACTAGGAATGTACAGTGTGGTACCTGTTTGCCTCCAGGCCTGGACCTTGCCCTTCCCTGCTCTGTGCTGTGTCACAGGAAAGCTGGTCGCTCTAGGCTGTTTCTCAGGCTTCCGTGTCTGCTGGCACCTGGCTGGGCTCTGCCAGTGGAAGGTGCCAGCAGGAGTTTGCAGCAGGGAGGAAGGGAGGCGCCCCAGGGTGCTTACAGGGGTTTCAGCTTCTGCCGGATGGCTCTGGTCTCTAGGCCGCTGTAGTGCCGTGGCTGCTCTCTGTCCCTTCAGCTTACCAATGGCTGTGGCTCCCTGCTGCTGATGACCTCTAGCCTGTCTTTTTTTGGGCTGCCCAGCTCTCCATCGGCTGTATAACTGATTCCCTGCCTCCCTCCACTTTAAATTGACAGATTCCTCTGTTTCCGTGCTAGGCCTCAGACTGATGAAATGACCAATATGAAAACCTTGGCACTTTTAGAGAGACTGTGGTTCCAGGAACAGTTGGGGGCCAGGACTGTATGTATGTGTGAAAAGCAGTGTGGCTTAAGGCCGCAATGATTCTAGTCCCAGGCAGTGCTGCTGTGTCTTTTAGCCAATAGGAGAGGATGCCACCCATCCCCAGTTTTTCTCAGAATGTCTGGAAGTATCACTTAATGTCACTTAAAATTCTGTGAATGAGAAATTTTCTTGGCATGGTTAATAAGCATCCTCTATGGGGGAAAAAAGATTCAAGTCTTATCAGTCTGTTGTCCCTCTCAATGTGCCTGTTTCTTGTCATAGTGCTGTTCTCTGAGGGTCAGGAAAGTGGCTTTAGAGCGTAACACAGTGTTTTGGTTGAGGGAGGGTAGATCCTGCTTTCCATAAGAGGTGGATTCTAGGGCTGGTCCTGTCTCCACTGGGAAGTTTCCACAGAGAAATGCTTGGTATATTCCTCAGAGAAAAAGCAGGCTCTAGTATATTATTTAGAATTGTACAAATGCAAAGCAACTAATGTAATGTTAATAATGGTTATTGGCTGATGGTGTTTCAAGCAAATTTTTCTTTCATAGTTTGTTTTTAAAATTTGTTATAGTGGAAATTATAAAATATTTTATAATTGGAAGGACAGTAAATAAGACGGGAGCCTGTGGCTCAGGGGTTGGCAGGTAGGAGGCTGGACAAAAATGCAGAAAAATATGAGGTGCCCCGTAGGAAAGAAAAGTGTTGTTTTTATTTGGTTCATTTAACTGAAATGTTACTTTAAGCTAGCTCCATTCACAAGAAAGGAAATTTTTTTTTCCTTCCTCTGTTCTTTGGATTCAGAATTTAGGCTAGTGCTATCCAGGTCTATTCCGCTTCATTGCGTATTAAATTAGCTCTTTTTTTAACAATAGCATTTTTTAAAAATAGTAATGTCATCTTAAATTCCAGTCAATTTAGAAGGTAACTTATTTTTAAGGGGGAAACTAGGGAGATGATGCGTCTTTTGTTCACTTCTCTACACCCTGTGAGTAGCATAGGGTCCAGCACACATGAAAGCCCAGTAACTATTTGTGGAATGAATTAGTGAGCGAGCGAATAAACGAACATCTTCTCCCCAGCAGATACACAGATATCCAGTGGGCGGGTGCCCCGAGTCGGCTCTAAAACTTGGAAGGCGGAAACACTCACAAACCCCTCCTAGTCCCTATTAAGAGCACTCCAGGTCCAAAAAAATAACTGTCCAGCCTCCGAGCTAAGAAGTCAGAGTCCCGGCCTGATGTAGAATGGAACCGATACTCAACGGTCATCTAGTCCAGGAGTGGAAGCCAACTTTCGATGTTTTCATCTCACTGGCCAGGGCTTGCCCGCACTTAGCAGTCACTACCCTTTCTTTCCTCACGAACATTAAATACATAATTCCCTCTCTGGGTATACTCGTGCTGAAACACATTTCCTCATTTATTCATGCATTCAGTACCTGTTTGGTGAAGGTCTCCTGTGTGTGAGGCATTGACGACTTTGCATAAGCGGTGACGAACGAAGAGCTTATAGTTAGTGATATAAGTGAAAACAGTGATGTTGCCTCTCACTGACATGGACAGTTGCCCTGGGAGGATGCATTGCTTGCAGGTTAGAGCTCAGAGCTGCTCTACTGAGCAAAGGCCTCTTCTCTTCCCAGAGATTTGCTTTATCATTGTGACAACTCAGTATGTTTCTCCACCTGCAGAAAATTTAAACTGTCTCTTATAGATATGTGGGCAGAGTTTTTATATCTGTTCTCTTCCTGACAGGTGAACTTTAACGAGCCCTTATCCATGCTTCAGCGCCTTACTGAAGATCTGGAGTACCACGAGCTATTAGACCAAGCTGCAAAATGTAAGAACTCTCTAGAACAGCTCTGTTATGTTGCAGCTTTCACCGTGTCCTCCTACTCCACTACTGTCTTCCGTACCAGCAAGCCATTCAACCCACTCCTTGGGGAGACCTTCGAGCTGGACCGATTAGAGGAGAATGGGTACCGATCCCTCTGTGAGCAGGTAAAGGTGCCTCAGGACTGTGACACATTTCCTTTTTGAAGAAAGGCTTGATTTTTTTGGTTACCCCCCCCCCCCCACCCCTTGGGTATTGTGTTTGCCAGAATTCCAGTCCCTGTCATCCCACACTGCCTTCTCTTCCTTCACGGCTTCCACACTGTTGTGGATGTAAAAATGTCAAGTGTGCACTGCCGGTGTCCCTCACCGATGAGTAGGCAGCACCTTTCCCTCCTCCTTTCTTCCTTCTTAATGTGAACCGCTGGTCTCTTCAAGGTGAGCCATCACCCCCCTGCTGCCGCGCACCATGCTGAGTCCAAGAACGGCTGGACGCTGCGCCAGGAAATCAAAATCACCAGCAAGTTTCGAGGCAAATACCTCTCCATTATGCCCCTAGGTAAGACTGCCATCTTTGTAAGAATGAGTGCTCCCGGAACGAAACCTTCCCTGGCACGGTAGAGGAGGGCACTGGCTTAGAAGTCGAGAGACCAGAGGTCTGGCTTGGGCGCTGAACCTTTCTAGTTGGCTTTGTGTAAGCCATTTCACTTCTCAGCTGTCATCAAATGAGTGCGGAGTCACGAGACTCTAAGGACCCATCCAATCATAATTTTTTTGTCTTCTTAGCTATACTTAATGCATATTTAAGTACAATTTAAAAATATAAATTCTAATGTGAAAAAAAAAAAAATTCTCTCAGCTGGTGTTCTTTCTCCCATTACCCTAGCAATCAGGTTCTCTATAAATCAAAACTCTTGTGACTACAAGGTTAGGTTTCCCAGCTACCACTCCCACTTCTCTCCTTTCTCCTGTCTCTCTTCCTCTACCGGATGGATTAGGTATTATTTATGTAATGGCTGAACCCCAGGTAAAATGAAACTTTACTTTAAAAGATCTTAATGCATTACAAGTTAGTTTTGCAGCAAGAACAGAAAGACCAGGCCTGGGAATAGGAATCCTACTATGCGATGTTAGATAGTCTATGTTTTAAGGGAAATGAGACTGTTCAGAACGTGTGGCCGGGATTCTCGGTGCCCTGTTGAACTAGAGCAGCCACATTTGGCCATTTGCGTACGGAAGAGTGAATGCTGGTCTATAGAAAAAGAAGAACAAAGCCGATAGAAACCAAATAGCTCTCTAGAGGCACTAACTGCCTGAGCCGCCGTGGCTTTCCGCTCCCTGGCTCTGGCCTTTCAGGGGGCCTAGCTGCAGAGCTTGCCCGCGGCACCGTGGCTGTCTTCTTTCATGAAGTTCTCTCAGAGACACGGAATACAGCAGGTATAGTGCAGACTAGAAATTAGCCAGAAAAAAAAATCTAGGGGTGTTTGTAGTCACAGAAGGTGAAAAGAAACTGGAGTGTTAATTCTGCCACTTTGTGGTTAATACGCCAAAGGCCCTTCGCTCTCTCTTGAAAAGGAGACCAAGTGATTTTGGTCTTGATCTTTACTGAGGACCTTTAAAGAGGTTCTCATTGCTTAATTATCTTTGAAGCCAATAACTTCAGAAGTATTTAGAGTAGTAAACACCTGGTACGTTCACACCTAATTTTCAGAACTAGGGCATCAGTGGTCATACTGTAGCATGACTTTCACCTCAGAGGCCCCCTGAGGATCTCTAAAGAGACGGATTATATTCACTTCTGAGGAGGGTTGTATATACATTTTAGAAATAGCAATAAACTTAATTTACCAGTGATGTGCTATACATTGTAATTTGACTAATCCAGAACTCTTTGAGGGGTAAGTAACTATATGAACATGGTCTAATTGGTAGATCTAATTTTTTAGAGTTAAAAAAATATCTTTGATGAGATTCCATTCTTACGGTTATTTAAGGATTCGGGTCACTAGGATGTGTTGCTGTGAGTCCCTCCATCTGTCAGATACTGGGTACCTGCCGTGTACCAGGCATGGGAAATGTTAGTGAACAAACCAAAGATCCCAGCCTTCATAAGGAACTCGAATGAAGAACTGACACAGTGACAGGAAACTGAACACAGAAGTATAAAGAGTGGGATTTCCAGACATTAGCCCTGGGGATGGCTGTATTTAATATTTTTGGATCAGTGACTTGGAAGGAGAATCATGCGGTGAAATTTTCACATTTGCAGTGGCACTTAGTTCCCAGAGGGGATGCTGTCAAGCCAAAAGATGTCACTGAAGAAAGATATATGAATAGGGTTCTGAGTGAATAGGCAGATAGATTTAAAAAAATTTTTTTTTATTGTTGCTCAATTACAACTGTCCCCATTTTCCCCCTGCCCTGCCCACTCCCCCATCCCACCTTCAATCCTCCTCCCTATTGTACTTGTCCATGGGTCCTTTATACATGTTCCTCGACTTGACCCTTCCCCTTCTTTCCCTGTTATTCCCCCCCCACCTCCCCCTGGGCACTGTCAGTTGTTCTTTATTTCCACGTCTCTGGTTCTATTTTACTCGCTTGTTTATTTTGTTGATTAGGTTCCACTTACAGGTGAGATCATATGGTATCTGTCTTTCACCGCCTGGCTTATTTCACTTAGCACAATGCTCTCCAGTTCCATCCATACTGTCACGAAGGGTAGGAGTTCCTTCTTTGGCAGATAGGCAGGTGTTTTTTGAGGTAGTGGCAGAGGGTCTGAGTCTGCCTGTAAAATAGACTAAGCAGTGCAATCTGGAAAGAGAATGTTTCTAGAAAATATGATTGAAGGTTGCAAAATGGTAAAGACCATGAATTTTCTCATCAAGTACCAGGGTATTGGAACTAGGTTATAACCTTGAAGTTTTTAAAGAGATACATTTAAATAAGAACATTATTTTATAGTTCTGGAGTTTTCTAGCCCGAGAAGAATCACAATTTGAAAATATGAATGAAACAACCATTCAGCCTGTTGATCTCTGTGTCAGTGACACTACTGGGCTCCATGGACCTTGAATTTGGCCCTGAGTGATGCTTTAGTTAAAAAATCCCCCTCATATATTTTATCCATTCTTGTAGTTTCTTTTTTTTTTATTAGAGTGTTTAATCAATTTACATTTATTATAATTACTGATTAGGTAGGGCTGACATCTGCTATTTTGCATTTGTTTTCTGTACATCCTATGTCTTTTTTGTCCCTCTGTTCTTCCGTTAGTGCCTTCTTTTGTGTTAAGTATTTTGTTTTAGTTTACCATTTTGGTTCCCTTGTTACTTCTTTTACTGTATTTTTTAGCGGTGTTTTCATAGTGGTTATCCTGGGTATCATAATTAACTTCCAGTAATCTAGTGCAGATTAATACCAATTTAATTCAATTGTGTACAAAAACTTTGCCATGTATATGGATCTATTACCTTTTTCCTCCTCTGTGCTTTTATTTTCATACAAATTTTATTTTTTTACACTATAATTCCATCAACATAGTTTTATCACTGTTGCTTTACACAGTTTTTTTTTTTAACTCATACAGGAGAAAAAAGTTCCAAGCAAAAAAATACATTTATACTACCTTTTATATAGTTTCATCGTAGCTTCTTTTTTGGTATCTTTATTTCTTAATGTAGATTTAAGCCACTATCTAGTGTCCCTTCATTTCAACCTGAAAGACTAGTATTTCTTGGAGGGCAGATCTGCTAGCGGTGCATTCTTTCAGGTTTTGTTTAGCCGGGAATGTCTGATATTCTCCTTTTGTTTATGATGAGTAGGTCTGCTAGATATAGAATTCTTGATTTGACATTCTTTTTCTTTCAGCCTTTTGAACGTGTCTTCCCACTGCCTTCTGGCCGCCATAGTTACTCATAATCTTATTGAGGGTCGCTTGTATGTAATGCATCACTTCTTGCTGCTTTCAAGATTCTCCTTGTCCTTGTCTTCAAATAGTTTGATTACGATGGATTTCAGTGTGATGCTCTTTGAGTTTATCCTGCCTAGAGTTCACTGAGCTTCTTCGATGTGTAGATTAAAGTGTTTGTCACATTTGGGGAATACCCAACCTATGTTTCTTCAACTGCTCCAACTGTTATCACCACCTCAGGCATCTGATGTGTTAAACCATCATTTGCCACTAATGGTTTTGATAATCACCCTGGGGAAAAGGCTGTTCATAGTGACCAGGTGCTGAGTCAGTTCAAATAAAGAGAAGCCCTATGAGTGAGAGTTTACAAGGAACCACCACATAGGTCAGGTAATGACAGTTCTTTGAAGATGGGACTTCTGAGGAGTTTCATCCGTGCTGGTGAATTGTGAGGCTCCCCACAAGCGTTTGCTGGGCTGCTTACTGCCAGACCAGCAAGAGGAGGGTGGGAATAGAGCAGGTTAAAATGCCTGCCGCGGAGCTCATTTTTCTTACCGAGATTCAGTCATTTGTCTTGACTAAATGCTTCTTAAATTATTGTAAGCCTTTGGTTAATTTCCAGAGTTCTGAAAAAGTTGATTCTGATCATTTGTGCTTGTGTTCTTGTTGATTTTATTGAGGAGCAGATACAGGGAAGTCCTTACTACACTGTTCTGGAAGTGGCTATCTTCCCCCTCATACATTTTAAACGGCCCTGTTTTTCAATCTTTAACTTAATGTCAAGCTTTCAAAGCACAAATATTATATACAGAGGGCAGTGGTAGGACATTCTTTTTTTCCCACTCTCCCTGTGAGCTGGAAGGGACACTGTAGAACAGCAGGTACATCATTGGGGTGAGAAATAGGGTTGTGGCACTGGGCCCTGCAGATGTTCGGACCTTACTTTAAGCTCCAGCTCTTGCAGGCTCTCGCTGTGTGACCTTGGGGCAGAGCTCAGAGTTTTCATTGGTAAAATGGAGATATGGTAGGCTGAATAATGCCCCCTAAGATACGAATATGTCACTTTACATAAGGAACTTTGTATCTCTCCAGGATGGGGAGATAATCCTGGATTATTCTTTGGGCTCAATTTAATCACAAGGATGATCTTTGTTATAAGAGGGAGGGTGGGAAGTCAGAGTCAGTGACAACGGAAGCAAGACACTTGAGTGATGCTGGGAGGAAAGGACTACAAGCCAAAGAATGCAGGCAACCGCTAGGAGCTGGAAAGGCAAGAAAACAGACTCTCTCCTACAGCCGTCAAAAGGAGCACAGCCCCGCTGACACTTTGATTTTAGACTTCTGACCTCCAGAACTGTAGAGCATAAATTGTATTGTTTTAAGCCACTAAGTTGTGGCAATTGGTTCCAGCAGCCACAGGAAACAAATTCAGGGGAGAATAGTGCCTGCAGCTAAGGTATCAGCAGATATTCGAGTGCCACTATATGCCAGAAAATATTCTAGGTGCTTCGGGTACAGTGGTGAACAAAAGCCACTTTGCTCTCATTTAGCTTGCATTCTTTTCTTAAGTAGACCAAAAAGTAAATATATAAATAATTTAATTCTATAGGTGGTAAGTCTATGAAGAAAATAAAGTAGAGGTAGGGGCTAATGAGAAACAAGTGTGCGTGTGGTTCCCGGAAGAGGGAAGCCAAGGAAATTCTCTCTGAAGAGGTTACGTTTGAGCAGAGACCTAAGGAACAAGAAGAAACCAACCTAAAGTTGATTTGAGGGAGAGTGTTCCAGGCAGAGAGAACCCCCAAGATAAAGGTCCTGGGTGGCAACAAGCGTAGCATGTTTGAGGCCGCAGCAGCCGGCTCAGCGAGCCAGGAGGGGCGTGGGTACGCTGAGAGGGTTTTATTCCAGTCGCAGTGGGAAGCCACTGAGAGATTTTTCTCAGTGTGGCAAGTTGATATGCCGTGTTTTAAACAGATCATTTTTGACTAGAGACTTTAAGGGGGCAAAAGTGGAAGCTGGGATGCCAAAAAGAAGTGGTTCTAGAGGCTCTGGCAAGAGGCGATGGTGGTGCAGACTGCAGTGGTGGAGGAAGAGGTGTTGAGCAAGAGACTGAAAACATGTTTTGAAGATGGCTATGGAGACCAAGTGAGATGATACGCAAGGAGACTCAAGCGCAGGTCTGGTGCACAGCGGTGCTCTCCGCAGAGCTGCTGTTAACTATCGTTGGTGTCACTGTCATCGTCATCATCACTACGGCTGCAGCTCCTAGGGCAGCCTTAATCTTCTGTGCAGAACAGGCACACCCAGGCCACAGTGTGTCCTTCCCACTAGTGGCTGCCGAGGGAGCTCAAAGTTGCACCATCACTGGAATTGACTATTTTTCACTATATATACTGACACACATCCAGAGACACACATGCCGCATTTTGCCGTGTATAATGTGCTCCCGTGTATAATGTGCACCCACGTTGTTGTGCTCATTATACGCGGGATTAATATGCACATGGTAGGTAACCATTATACCCACGTACAGTGCGCATCCTTATTTTTCCCTAAAAAATTTGAGCCAAAAGTGCACATCATACACGGCAAAATACAGTGTGTATTTATATACACACACACATATATATGATTCAAAATAATTAATATATATATCTTTAAATTTTTTTATTATTTTGATTCTTCAGTGGCCTCTGTTCAAACAACTAACTGACTTTGGTCTGGCATTCATTGGGGATTAGCTCAAAGGGACAGGAGGGGACTATGTCTACTGAGTGTCTGTTGTGTTCCGAGCATGTTACTGTGTAAATAAACAGACATTTATGGCACAAGACGTGGTCACCCCAAGTTTACAAACAGATAAAACTGAGGCCTAGGAAAGTTGAAAACCTGCCCAGGGTGTCGTACTGTAATGCAGTCCTGGTGCCACTCACCCAGATCAACACCAGCCACATAAGTTAAGGACACAGTCTCCCACAAGCCGCTCCCACTTCAGATGTCAGCCACAAGTTTGGAGGTCCCCTGACCACCTGCACATGAATTCAGAGGTACCCACAATTCCTTCAGGTTCAGTAACTTGCTAGAATGACTCACTGGACTCAGGCAAATGCTGTGCTCATCATTATAGTTTTATTATAAAGGGTCCAGATCAGGACCGGCCAAACAAAGACAAACACAAGGTGAGGTCTGGGAGGGCCCTTCCATGCCCTCTCCTCACGGAGTTGGGGCATGGGACCCTCCTGGCACAGTGATGTGTTTACCAACCAGGAAGCTCCACCAACTTCCATTGTCCAGAGATTTTACTGGGATATCATTATGTAGGCATGATTGATCGAATCATTGGCCACATGATTGAACTTGATATCGAAGCCTCCTTCCCTCCAAGAGGGAAGGGATACCATTGTCAGGAGGTCAGGAGGCCCAGCCCTTGGCAGGTAACGCAAAGCCCCAGCTCTCCAATGACATGCTTGGCCTTTCTGGCCTGCCCCCATCCTGAGCCATCTCCTTAGCATGATCTGTCTAGGGGCCACCGTGATGACTCATTGGCATAAACTTTCAGGGTCCCCGTGAAAACAAAAACACTATTGTCACTTGGGGAGTTCCAAGGATTTAGAGGTTTCTTCCCAGGAACCATGGACAAAGAGCAGATAAATTCTTTATTATACAACAAAGTGTCATATATCTAATGAGTAGTGGAGCCAGGTCTTAATCCAGTTCTGTCTGATTCCAAAGCCATGGCTCTGTCCACTCCTCCTTTTTTATTACTAAGGCCCTTAGATAAGTGGTTTGCTTAAGGTCGCACAGCTGGTTACTAAAAATAGGGCCTGGCCCCCAGAATTAACCACCAACGTATGCTACTTTCCACGATGCAATTTTATCTTTTTCATGTTGGGGCAGATTTGACCTGTTCCTATAAATTTTGCAGCTGGCATGATAGGCACAGTTGGAGGAAAGTTCGGAATTTTTGCTTTCATTTTTATTTCTACAGTTGTGCACAGTTGCTTTCTAGCTGAGTTGTATCAGTTTTCAGTGTTTGTCATCACAGTTATGTTTTATTCATGAATTTTAAAACCAAATGAAACCATTCAATCGGTGCTTCCATCATTGAAGAAGGTTATGAATTCCTTTTTGACTTATTGTTTCACTTTTAAAAGTAAGAACTATCAAAAGAAGAAAATCAATCCATTGTTATTTCTAACTAACATTGCTATTTTTTTTAAGTATTAGGCTTAATTAGCATGCCTCTCTCTGCTTCCAGGCAGCATCCACTGTATTTTCCATGCAACTGGGCACCACTACACTTGGAAGAAAGTTACCACAACAGTACACAACATTATTGTGGGCAAGTTGTGGATAGACCAGGTGAGCGAAAGCGCCCGACATGCTCCAGAAGCCCCCGACTGTTGTTACTGGCTTAAGAGTTTCTCCTAAGGAGTTCGTCTTCAGCCGTAGCCCCACCCCAACCTCCCTGAGATTGTATACCTCAAATTATTATTTATGAATGACCAACTTACAACGTCCGATGACCACTAGGACCATTGCGCACTATGAAGGGTACAAGAAAATAATAAACACGGCTCCCACTCCTCATCCTTCCATTATTCGTTAGATGTTTACTACCAAGCAGGGTACCAGGTCCTAGGGATACAAAGTCAGGTGAAACGTTGTCCTTCAAAGAGTTATCGTATCAATTGGAGATATGTGACAAGTATATGTTAGTTGAAAAGTATTTAACAAAATACTTAGTTGTGACTGGTGTGGCTCAGTTGGTTGGGCATTGTCCCCCAAAGTGAAAGGTCACCAGTTCGATTCCCAGTGAGCACACATGCCTGGGTTGTGGATTCAGTCCCTGGTCAGGGTGCATACGAGAGGCAGCTGATCGATGTTTCTCTCTCACATTGATGTTTCTCGCCCTCTCTTTCTCCTTCCTTTCCCCTCTCTCTAATAAAATAAATAAATAAATAAATATTTTTAAAAATACTCTAATGGGAGAGGTGTACAAAGATATCTGTTTAATTGTCAATAATGCTCTTAAGACAGTGATTGCAGTAAATTCAGAAAAGAGAGAATACTGCCTGAGCTGTCAGGGGTGGGCATTATGCTGCCCCTAAAGGAGCAGTTTGGGACTCAGACGGCAGGAGGGAAAAATGAGCTGAATAAAGTGTAGAAAGGTCTGCCATACGTAACCTTGAAATTGTGAGTAGAGTACTTCGATTTAAGCACAGAGTTCCTGAAGGGGGCTAGTGAGGATTGGTTTGGAAAAGTAAATTATTATGTGAATATCAGTCTCTGTGCTAAAGAGCACGTCATGCTACCTAACATGTGACACATAATTTTTTTCAAACAAAGTCATTCGGTCTTCATCCCAACTTGGGATACCAAGGTTACAAAGGGATTCCATAGCCTCTCGAGGTTGGCCGAGACCTGACTCTTAAACCAGGGAGTGCTAGAATGTAAGACTGAAAAGTAAAGAATTACAAGGCATGGGGTTGGCAGATATTCAAGTCACCCAGCTTAATAAAACTAATCCACGATTCTTTTCATTTTATAGTCTGGTGAAATTGATATTGTAAATCACAAGACAGGAGACAAGTGCAAACTTAAATTTGTTCCTTATAGCTACTTTTCTCGGGATATAGCAAGAAAGGTAAGAGAAATTGGAATTAAAATTTTTTCATTTGGTGTTTATCCCTTAGAAAGCCTACTCCTTTGGGGCCGGGATGGATGGATGGCTAGGGAGGGAGGGAGATAGATAGAAAATCTCTATATATATCTCCTAAATATATATACGTATGATAATTTTTTAAAAAGAGGTAAAGGAGAAAGTCAGCAAGAAAGGGGACTACATTGCATTACTAAACCAAATCCCCCTTTTTTCTGGGAAAGGCAATAAGTAAGAAAATAAAAGTCGAGAGCAGTGAGAGACAAAATGGGAAACACAGAGGAAGGGGTAACGAAGGGATTCCAGGAAGAAGGCACAGGTACGGGACCCTGCAGATGAGGCTGAAAGAGAGTTGTGTGTTGCTCCACAGTGCAGTTGTGCCAAGAGTTTCGATGGGAGAGTGAAAAACAGATTTAAATCTGTCTGTGGCTCTCTCTGTATTCTGGACAGAAGACAATACCGTAACCCTGAGTACTAGTAAGGTCTTTGTCTGACGCTGTGTCATTGCAACAAAAGTCCTTATACAGCAGAATGACGATGAAGCCTCCAACTCGTGCTCTGCTTATTTTAAGCAGCTTAAGAAAATCTAACAAATAATTTGGATGACTCCATGTTTGTCGGAGTGGGATTTAACTAGTATTTACCCTAGGACTTTGGTTTAGCCAACCCACAGTGACCTGGTCTGCATTGCAAAGCTTGCTCTCCATCTTTGTAGGTGACAGGGGAAGTGAAAGATCCCTCGGGAAAAGTTCACTTTGCCCTGCTGGGGCAAACCCACAGTGACCTGGTCTGCATTGCAAAGCTTGCTCTCCATCTTTGTAGGTGACAGGGGAAGTGAAAGATCCCTCGGGAAAAGTTCACTTTGCCCTCCTGGGGACGTGGGATGAGAAAATGGATTGTTTCAAAGTACACCCAGTGACTGGGGACAACGGGGGCGATATTCGACAGAGAGGCCACGAAGCAGAGGAGAGCAGAGTCACGCTGTGGCAGAGGAACCCTTTACCGTGAGTATCAGCTCGCGTGCTGCCCAGACGCACCGTGACCGCGGCCTTGGAGCAGCACAGACGACATTTTTGCAGGGTGTCCCACTTACTTATGTGAGGGGCTGAGGGAGAGAAATCAGCACCTGTAGGGAGGTCACCAGGAGGTTGTCGCTGCGCGGTTGGAACGGGAGCATACTTCATCCCAGGAAGGTTCACACTAATGGAACCATGTCTGCCAAGCCATGTTTGGTGCTTCCTGTAGGTCCCTTGGATTGTGGCTCAGATGGATATTATTCTAAAATTTACAGCCAAACTGGGGAGAAGTGGCCAGAGGAGACAGATGCCTACCAGCTGTTAACACTTTAGCCTAAAGGCCCAGTACCGACATTAAGCTTCCTGAGATAACGTACAGGACTTCGGAAATAAATTAAAACAGAAGCCATTTTTCTGTCATCATTTACTCTGTTCAGTCTGTAGTAAGAGCCCAGATTATCTCAGAAAGAGGTTAAAAAAAAAAAAAAGGAAGAAAAAAGAAAAGCTGAGGAAACAGGAATAAGGAATTTTTATTTATAGAATGTTTCCTTTTTCCTAATGAATTTCTCTCGACCTCCAGCTGAGTACATCACAAGCCCAGAAAAGTATGGAATTGAGCGGTGCTGGGAGAAGACAGGGAATGGTTCAGTTTGGGTCTCTTAACCCGGGGAGGGTGCCGTGGCTCTTGAGTCCGTCCGTTCGTAGAGCAGCCTGGCCGTGTCCTCTTTCGGCAGTGTGCTTAGCTGCGGCTCCTTAGTTAGCCAGGGCCTGGGCCCCGGCGCGAGCCTTTCTCTTTGCCATCCTTGGCTTTTAGGAAGAATGCAGAGAACATGTACTACTTCTCAGAGCTCGCTCTGACTCTCAACGCCGAGGAGGCTGGCACCGCCCCCACCGACAGCCGGTTGCGGCCCGACCAGAGGCTGATGGAGAGAGGGCACTGGGATGAAGCAAATGCTGAGAAGCAGCGCCTGGAAGAAAAACAAAGACTGTCCAGAAAGAAGAGAGAAGCAGAAATTGTGAAAGCCACAGCCAAAGAGGATGGTAACAGCTCTGCCCGCTGCTTGGTTTCTTGATATATGGGGAATACCGGTGTGTTTGGGGCCCTGATTGGTTTTTTCTTTGCCCCCTTTCCCTTTCAGGCATACCCGGCGATCCCTATAAGGCACTGTGGTTTGAGCTGAAGGAAGACCCGGTTACCAAGGAGTCGACCCATATTTACAGGGGAGGGTACTGGGAGTGCAAAGAAAAACAGGACTGGAGCTCATGCCCGGACATTTTCTGAACCGACAGGAAGGAAACAGAGGAGGAGCCAAAGGCCAAGGGGACAGAGGATGCAGGGGAAAGCCGGGGATTCCCTTCCCGAGGGCTTTCCTCAGTTTGTCTGTCTTAACCAATCATTTTTTCCAAATCAATCACCAGAAGCAGACACCAGTGGTGGTGATTGGCTGGTTGCCTTAGCTGATCGAAACTGAAATCAACATAATAGATACCTGTGTTTGTAAGGGAGAGGTTTAGTGGCTGAAAGGTAGTGTTGTTCCACTTCTGTAGAGGCAAGTACTCTTGGCTCTTCCTTCTCCCTCTGCCCGCCTTCAAGATGGTGTCGCCCCGCCTCCCCTCGTAGTGTCCTGCTCAGCCAAGATCTACACGAGATGATGATTCAGGGGCATTTTGGTGCTGTTCAGAGCAAGAGCTGGTTTTAGCAATTCCTTTAAAGAGAAACACATGAGACTTACCAACGGAGGCATCGCGCGTGATTGCGGCCGCGCTTGGGATGGACATTATGAAACCTGTTCACCAGCGGGGTCCGCTTCCTGGGGCGTCCGTCTGTAGATAACTGTGTCTTGGGACACCCGCCGGGAGAACTGTTCTGTACGGTTGGAGCATTGAGTTATGTTCTTGGACGTTCCTACCTTCACTCCCATAGAGCACCTTTCTGCCATTCTCCATCTCCTCCGGCCGCAACCGAGGCCGCTTTGGTGGCTGGCAGGGGGTTGCAGCACCCCCACGGAGGGGTTTTGCGGACTTGCTCAGGCAGAGAACTTCTGAGAACACAGGCAGGATGGAAAAAGGCTGCCAGCCACTTTTGCTCTCCTTCCTCCTCACCCCCACCCTTCCTTTCCTCTCTGACTTTGCTTCTCTCTCTCACTCCGCACGATACCAGTTTGGGTCTGTGCCCCAGTGTGGAGCAAAACGTGTCCCGTCCCACTCTGATCTCCTGCCGAATTTGAGAGAAGCAGTTCATCTGGAATGAAAGTCGTCACCATCTCTCAAGCCCCATGGACTGGAGCCACCTATGGAATAATGTGTTAAAATTCTGTATATTATACATATGTAGAGAAAAATCTAATTTTTTGTTTGATTTTCCTTCTTCCTATTGAGAATCTCGTTTTGGTATTGCTTGTCTCCCTGGGACTCACTTGGATGTGTGGGTGTGGACAGGAGCCTCCTCCGCTCACTGCCCGTCAGGGGCAGGCACACTCAGCCTGAGCGGCATCGAGTCCGGCAGATACTGAGCAGGGGCGTTACCTACGGCTTGTGTCATGGGCGCCCACAGCTGCCTGAAGTCTGCTCTCCCAACCGCCCAGTTCTTGAAAGAGAAACCCTGGCCTCCTTCCTGCTTTTCTTCGGTCAGGAGGAGCGCAGGTCGAGAACCAGGAAGGCGATTTCCAGATTGATTCTGCCTCTGTCCGAGTCACAGCTCACACAGCTGACTCCCAAAACAACTCTTCCTCGGACATGGGGCTGCGAGCAGCGTCCCACGCGGTGGGTAAGAGAACCCCTGTTGGGCTCTGGCTTCCTTCACTTTTTCTGTAGTTGTTTGAGTTGTCTTGTTCCGAAATCTCACCCCCGTGCAGCCCGCCCTTGGTTGAGGATCACAAATTGAGGTGCCTTCCTTGTATGCCTTTTGTTAGTGCTTTTTTATTTCTGTTCCTTAACTGCTGAGCCTCAGCCAGCGTGGACCCTGGGGGCAATGTCATTCCAGGGGAAGCCAGCCCTCCAGGGAAGCTGGGTTTCTGCTGGGTGAGCTAGTACTCCGTCCCTCCTCCCTTCCCAGCCGTGATAGACTTGACAGGTGGCAACTGCTGGGGAATTTCCTCCAAAGAACCTGATTCCCAACAGAAGAAAGGGATTGTCCTGGGGCTTCTTTCAAGGAGGCCCGGAAAAGTGAAGACCTGATGACTCGGGGGTCTTAGACAGAGTGAGGACCCCGCAACTGAACTGAACTTCCCTGCCCCCTTCCTCCCTTCACCCTCTGCACCACATTTCCAGCCTGGTCCCGGGTCAGATTCCTGCTAAGGGAAGAAGCTTTGAGTCCTTCAGGTGAAATAAAGTCACATGAAAACAAAACAAAACTATATATATTTTCGGTTTTTTTGCCTTATTGTTTTTTCCAAGAAAACTACTAAATTAAATAATTTTTAAAAAGTCATATTGTTGGTCTGATTCACTTCTACTGGGTAGGAAATGGTGGTAGGAGGAGGTGGAGACCTGACCGAGTGATGATTTGCTCTGGGGAACCCGGGGCGCTGCTCGTCACAGGAAACAAACACTGGGCACAGATGTCCAAATGGTTCAACTATTCGGCAGCATCCTGGAGGACCTGTGATCAGAAGAGTGGATTTAACAGCCCCCATGGGTTTGATGTAACATAATCGTCCATGTCCCAACTTGGTGGAGGCGAATAGTTTCTAGTGTGACTGATGTTGGGCCTGTTTCACCTCAAAAATAAAAACTTAATTTCTCTTGCCTGTTTCATACAGGGATTCAAATCTGCTTTTCAAAGCATAAGCAAGTGTGGGTATTGATTTTAAAGACCTTAGAAGTAAGGATAGTGAAAATGCTTGCTTAGGTTAACTCTGTGGAGTTCAGGGCGGGGAGCAGCGGGGCAGGCGTCCACCAGAGCGAGCAGTGCCCGGCCTGTGGGAGGCCTGCAACGTGACAGCACCTGCTTCTGTGTCCAGGGTGCTGAGGTAGGGACTCGGGATTGCCTGGCTGACACTTACACCATTTTAAGAGGTAAACGTTACAATCATCACGTTGAATATGAAGAAAGGCACGGAAACAACTAACAAATTCACTCAAGGTCACATAGCTCATTAGTCACATTGTTGGAATTCAAAGCTGAGTTTGTTTAACCCCAGAGATTGTGACCCCTCCAACCTTGCGTTCTGGAAGAAACCCACTCGGAAGGCAGCTGATAATGTTTCCCCCTGGATTGGATCACATCGTGCAGAAATGCACATTTCTGTTTCCAGATTCTTATTAATGTGGATAGTGCCATTTTGGGGGGTCCACCTGTAGGAAGGAGCATAATCGAAGTTCAGCCTCCAGGTCCTTGATGTCCCAAGGCTCTCCTGTCCACAGGGTTAGCTAGGTTGTCAGTTTTTATAGCTTGGCTCTGGAAAGGCCGCTTATCTGCTCAAGTCATCTGCCGGATTCCCAATGCCTGGCTTGATGTAAGTTTCAGCACCATATTTTTTGCTCCCAAGCTGAAAACCATCACAGTAGACATTTGTTAGAGCTGCATCCTAAAACCTTGAATATCACTGTGGCATATAATCTCCTCCACTAGCAGCAGTCAGATATACCTGAAACATTTTAATAATCCCTCCTTTAGTCCGGTGGGCTTCTGTGACATTCTGGGCTGGGATAGGGCTCCACCACACTCATGATTTAAAATTATGACTCAGCAAAATTGCAAATTGCTGTACTTGTCAGGGATCTCTTAAGCCCACAAAGCTGTTAAAACTATGCTTTTCAAGGATCTGCTCTACTTCCAGCAAGATAAGTGAAAACCAACCTACAACATAGTCCTCAAAGGAAGCATAGCAAAATCTGTGGAATCTATTCACTGTAAGGTGTATACCTTGTGAAACTAAAGATTGTTAGGAAAATTTAGAGCTTCTAAAAGTTTGAGGCTTTTGCCCAGTAGTCTGCCCTGCCCTGTGGGAAGCATTCCAAGCCTTCATGGCTTTCTCTTCCAAAACTAAAATAATCTGGTTGTATTCTCTTCAGACTTTCCTCTTTTCAAGTAGAGTGCCCCTCTTTTTAGTTCATAGCCATCCCTCAGGGGAAAGAGGTGGGGTAGACAGATGAGGAATCTTTAAAGGCGGGAGCTAAAGAGCTCAGAAATTTCTATATATGTAGGCTCACGGAGGTCACATCTGAGTTTGAGCAGGTGATTTTAGAAATTAGTAGAGAACCAGCTGGCCCTGAGATATAGCTAGGAATGTCTTCATTCATTGAACATTTACACCAGCCTGTCGGGTAACATACATTAGGGATGCAAATAGCATTACAATCCAGTTTGATAAGTGGTGTGAAAGCACCGTAGAGGGACAACCAGCCTATGGAGACGAGGACGGAGGGCATAGAGACATGTCAGAGGTTTCTAGATCTTAGGAGACAGTATCGAAGCTTAGAGTTGCAGTTTTAATGGGGGTTAACTGAAGGGTAAAGTCAAAATTGCTGCACGGACAAAGAGCAAAGTCAAGGAAAGCATCCTGAGTGCGGATGGCTGCACGAGTGAGTCAAGTTTAGAGTCAAGGAGAGACCACGGATGTGAGCTGTAGAGCGGTAGAGCCCAAGTTAGGAAAGTCTTTATGCACTGTGTGAAGAAGCCTTGCTTTTTGTTTTCAGCTAGGGAACCAGTGAGGGGGTTTTTAAGCAGGATGATGTGTTCCAGTGTGAAAACTGATTTATAGGTAGGAAGATCAACTGTGAGGCTGGAAAAGATCTGAGAATGAAAAGACGTGGAGGGATTCCAGAAATATCGAACTGACATGACTGGCGCTTGCGTGCAACTATGGGTGAAGAACAGAAGGTGGAAGGGAGAAAGAAACTTGTATTTCTCTGGCTTGGGAAACTTAGAGGGAAGGTGATAGTAAGACAAACAAGTTTAGAGGGAAATGTGGGTTCATTTTTGGACATTCTGAGTTGGATGTGCCTGTGGAGAGGTTGACTAAGCAATTTAAAACATGAATCTATGTGTAACAGCTACATTTGTGTGTGAGAACGGAGGAATGGGACACTGAGAGAGGCTACACATTAAAATCACCTGGGCAGTTGTAAAAATTATGTAATCCTGAGCCCCGTGAGCAGTGATTCTCATTCACTTAGGGTTAGGACTAGTACAATTATATGTACAGGGTGGAGCAAAAGTGGGTGAACAGTTGTGAGTACGCGAAACACAGAGTTTATTCTTGTATTATTATTAATTATTGTATTATTTTCCATGCGAACAACCTTAAACCTACGTTTGCTCCACCCTAGTTACATGAACACAAAGGATGCAAAATTATGAAATGGGAGGAGGTGGAATACAACTAGCATATTGGGATATCATGAAACCAGAGCTTGTTTTTCAGAAGTTTGAGAGAGGTCTGAGCCAATCACACTTCATTGATTGACTGATTTTTAGAGAGAGACATTGATTTTGTTCCACTTATTTATGCGTTCATTGGTTGCTTTCTGTATGTACCCTGACCAGGAGATCCAACCAGCAACCTTATCATAATGGGATGACCCTCTAATCACCTGAGCTACCTGGCCAGGTCCTATATATTTAAAATTTTTTAAAGGCCAAGGTGGAATTACAAAAATTGAGGTATATTTTAAATATTTAGGTTTAGCGAATCAATGCTTTTAACATACGGCTACAGTGACTAGTACACCTCGCCTGGAAGTAACATTGTAAGTCCACATTTGAAGCCTTTAAAAATGGCTTTACTGTCCTCTTCTATACATTTGTTGTTTGACAATATCTGAAAAATTCAAAATGTTCCTATCTTTTGACCTTGGAAAAAATCTACCTTCTCACAAGAATAACAAATAAGTACAAAAGGATAGTTATTACAATATTGTTTTTAATAATGAAAACTAGAGGGGAAAAGTTAAAATGTCCATCATTAGAAATTTGATTAAATGGATTGTGTTATATCCATGCAACTCAATACTGTGCATGGGTTAAAAAGAATGAAATAGTCTACGCAACTGACATTACAAGAAGCCCGTGATTTATTTTTAAATAAGAAAAGCAGACTGCAGGGCAGTTAATGAAACAAACGAGAAAAGTAAAATTAGTTATCGCTTCTAGTTTATAACCGAAGCCTGTCTTATAACCTCTGTGGTATTTATTGCTTACCTCCAGCTAGACCTCTGCACTAACCTAATCTGTCACAATGACACTAATATTTCTTATACATGTGTGGAAGAACCCCGCCCAGGGGTTGCCGAAATAGCTCAGTTGGGAGAGCGTTAGACTGAAGATCTAAAGGTCCCTGGTTCGATCCCGGGTTTCGGCAACAGTTTTACGTGCCACCGTCAACGTTCTTCCAATCTGGCTATACATTTCACTTTGTGGTGAAAACTTTCAGACATTTTCACTCGCACGTGGTTGGCAACGTGCATGGTGTTGATACATGAGCGCTGAGCTTTTTCCCTCCAGGTGGAAGAAGACTGGAAACCGAAAAGGGATTTTTGTTGTTGCTTTTCAACTGCTCAGCGTAAAGTCAGTGTTCCTTCTCTGATCTTGGGTCTGGGTGACACCACGCTCCCCCCAAGCGCCGCGCAGCTCGCTTTCTTACAGATCTCCGCAGCCCTCCCTCCTTTTTTCCACGTTTTGGAGCCCACGTGGGGCACTGGGGCTGAAGGGCCTCTGCGGCCGGTTGACCCCGGAGTGGGCGGGGCTCGGCGGGGCTGGCGACAGACAGGGCCCTGGCTCCGCCGAAGAACCCTTCGGTTTCCGCTGTGTCCGTCTGCACTAGCAATAAGCACCCGGGACAACTTTTGGTCGGGGTGGGGAACAAGAAGCCCTTTTTTTCTTTTTATTGGATTTATTGGGGCTAATACTGATAAACAAAATTATACAGGTTTCAGGTGCACAATTCCACAGCACTTCATCTGTACGCTGCATTGTGTGTTCACCAACCCAATGCCGACGCACCTTTTAATGTCGATACTAATACGCTTTTTTTTCCTCCGGCCAGGCTCTCCTCTGCACGCCGCCTAGTCGTTTCCCTGTAAGCACTTGCACATTTCTCTATTAAAGAAAGCATTGACTACCCTACCCTGGCTACCGAAGTTTGCTGCCCGCACACTTGCCTGCTCCGCCAGCACTGCAGGCAGCAGGAGGCCGGGGGTGGCGCTCGTCACCAGGAGTTTCCCGGAGAGGATGGCGATTAGGCTGAGTTCTCAAAGGTGCCTGGAGTGGGCCACGGGTAGCGAGTGAAAAGGAGGTGACGTTCCAGTTAGAGGGGACAGCATATGCAAAGGTTCAAAAGATTAAAAGAGCGTTTATGGGTGAGAAGTGGAGAGAGTGGGCTCGACCGGAGAAGGACGGTGTGAGCGCGCGCGCGGAGGCCTGACCCGCGGGGCAGGGGCGCGCGCTCGGAGCCTGGGCCAGAGGCGGCGGCCACCGCTTCTGGCCGGACCCAGATGATCTCTTCCAGCGAAGACACTTCGTGCTGCTTTTTGAGGTGGGCACCTGAATGGGGACTAGGAACTGAGAAGTAGTACTCTTCGGAAAAAGGGGCAACCTGATGCGTTTTCAAAGGGGGCGGTCTGGTCACCGACCGTGGACGTTTTGGGGTTGCGGCAAAGAAACACGTAGGGGTTGGGACAGTAAGAGGCTTCTTCTTACTCTGCAGGTTTTGGCAAAACTCAGGATTCACTTTCGCCAAGGGATCTCTAAAATAAAAGGGGGCGTGCAGACGCCAAAGAACGACCTCATCACCCTCCCTCCAGACTCCCTGGATTGGTATCGGATTGAATCTCCTGCAGAGAGGACCCAAAACTCGTTAACTCCAACCCCAAACGGTGACACAGTCCTCATTCACTAGAGTGACCCTTTCTGCGCAGTGCCAAAAATTCAGTCGGTAAAATACCGGACTTTCAACCTCAGGGCCCAGGGTTCAAGTCCTAGGTGAGGCGGGGCGTTTATCCTTTTTTTTTTTTTTTAAACTCCAGTGTAATTAAAGAAACGAGACCCTGCTTTAGCGGGCTGTGCTAGCCGTTTTCCTTTAGAGAAGAGAGTGAAATCCTGCCAATTCAACTGCTTTGCTGGGAAAAGCCCGGGCCGGTCGCCTCCAGGACTGACGCGCTGCAAGCGCGTGACGCTAGGAACGAAATAGGCTAATTTATTCTGCAACCAACCACCGGCCTGCGGGGTTCCAACTACTGCTGTAATTAAAGAAAGGGGGAACAGGCACCTTCAGGACGTTCCGGGCGTACCCACTCCCCAGTCTCCGCCCACCTTTGAGCTCCTGTCCTTGGCGGACTCTCTCTTGGGTGTCCTCTGGATAGGTGCCTGCGACACCCCCCCCCTTCTCCCCCTTCTAGAGAACTTTCTGTACTCCGAAAAGGAAGAGATGACCAACCAGAATCTGAGGCACCAAACAAAGCTGTCCATCCCCCCAAAAGAAGTAAAATCTCTCCCCTACCCTCAAAGTGTGACCCTGAATACTGGGAGGAATTGAGGCTGAGATGGTAGCTTCTGCTGGTGGGAAGAAGAGGGTGCATATTGGGAAAGAGCGCATCCAAGGGACTGGAATGAGACAAGTCCCAGTGTTCGGAAAACAAAAAAGTTAGCTCCCACTAACTACAAATTAATAAGGAAACATTGGACTCCTGAAAGGTCTTGAGGAAGTTGGGTTGTGCACCAAAGAGAATCGCAGGCATGGGTTCCCCAAGGCTAAACTAATGGCCCCGTGAGGTGAAGGGACCGTCCTTGCTTAGCTAGCTAGAGATTGAGTCTGCCTGGGTTCTACCAGGCAACAGAAGAAAGTCTGACTGATCTCCCCATTAACAGGATGGGGGAGGAGGGCGCTCAATGAGTCTGTTGCCCTCTGCGCTAATGGACTATGGTGTATCCAGGGAGTCCTGGTTAGCGTGGCCGGGCCTCCACCATGTAAGAGTGTCTTGCCTTGAGCACACACCAACCCACAATTCCCACCCCCTCTCCAAAACTCAGCTTCCTGAACAGCATCCATGTCATAAACTTGTAGTAACTGAATAAAATAAGGTGTTTGAGCAGTGCTTAATAGAGTCTTAGCCTAAAAGCAAAATTTTAATACATTGTAGCTATTATTATTAAAAAGAGCTTTCTTTCTAGGCTGGAAACAAAATACATGTACTGAAATAGCTGAGAACCATTTCAGAGAACTCTATTGCCAATATGCCCAAGATCACAAGTCCAGGTTCATGTGACTCGTGTTGGTTAGTATATGCTAAAGGGACAACCGTGGTCAGTGAGCCAGTTGGCTACCACGGGTTTCTTTCTTGAAGAAAGTGAATCATGGGGCTCTCATGGTATTTCAGGGATTGAAACAATGTAAGGCGCTCTGGCAAACAGTGGGATGTTTCTTCTTCTTGAGGGAGTCCCTTGGAAAGTGATCATGTTCACTTTTGACAACCTTGAAAAGCGAGATCCTTTGCTCCATTTCGGGACTGAAGAACAGAGCAGGCCCCGGGGAGGAGAGGACACCGGCGGAGAGCACTGAGACCTCCTACTTCTCTCCTCCTTCTTCTCAAGTTCACACCCACTCTAGCTGTGGTTTTCACCCTTTGGTAAAAAGTAAGAAAAAGAAAGTAAAGTCTGTCTCTACCAAGATTTTTGGGGACTTTGGAGCTGGAGAGCTCTGGTTCGACTCTGGAGAATTTGGAGTAAATTAGTTATTTTATTTAAAAATTATCATATAACAACCTTACTGCAGGGGTGGGCCTGGGGATTGAATGCGTCCACCTGGATCACGTGCGGGGCACACAGTAGGCATTCAGTAAGTGGCTGTCCTTACTTTTATTAGAACCCTGAGCGGAGGTAGAGAAAGCATTAGGAAGACAATAAGAGAGGACCAGGGCGTCGACCCAAAGCGAAATTCTCCTCATAGGACAGGAACTGGTTTTCTCATTCACGACTTTCAAAACCTTGCAGCTAAAAACAATACTATTTGCAAGGTGAAATCAGGAACGGAAAGGATGAAGACGGATTAAAAAAAAATTTGTTTTTAAATTTCACGAACAGTGTGGACTGAACTTTCAAGCTCGCCGAAATAGCTCAGTTGGGAGAGCGTTAGACTGAAGATCTAAAGGTCCCTGGTTCGATCCCGGGTTTCGGCAGGTCTTTTGCAGATCTGTCTTTGCACACGACTGGAGTCCTTTGCTTTCCTTGCAGTATCTTAGCGGGCACAGGACAATGAGTCTACAGTAGGTTCAGCAATATGAGGAAACGAAGAGCTCGAACCTCTTTAAGAAGTCACAAATCGTGTAATGCTCTGCACCAATCCCCTAATCACTCCATCTAGACTGTTGGGTGATAGGTGGTAACGTGTAGCAGGATCCACAGTGTGGTGGCCAAAACGGCTGGGTCACAAGCAAAAGGTGTTGGGTTTGGTCACCAGTGCAGCCAGTTCGCTGGGCTTGGAAGCTTCGCTCTTCCACCGCAGACCTGAAGGCAGTCTTTTAAAACGTTTGTCTATCCAGCAAAGAAAGACTCGCAGGTCAGGGTCCCACCAGCACGTTAGAGACCTGGTGAAGGATGATTCCCAGCTGGAGCAGTGGATTTACATGCACGTGTCTCGGCCTGAAACGTTTCTTCGAAGCTCCGTTTTCTCAGCGCGGTTTTAATTTAAAAAAAAAAAAAAAAAGCATGAACTATTCTGTGCCCCAAGCGGTACCATCACAGCCCGGAGCGATGCCGTCGTGAGTTTGATGATAGGTGTACCATTGCTTTGCGTGCGTGTTTATTGATGTTTTAAATAGAAACGTAATACAAGCTAGTTTGAAGGGACAAATATCCGCAGGACAGAGCAGCACACGAAGATTGGCAGAGAAAAGGACTAAGGCTGGGAGAGATGTGATCAAGCGTGAGTCTCACCTTTTATCTTCCAGCCAAACCCGCGGAAGGTCTGGCTTGCAGTTTCCGGAAAACTAGACCGAATCGCGGTTGGCATAAACTCATATCTGCTCGGTGAGAGTGTCCTGGACACCTACCCAAATTGGGGAAGGCGGGAGGGGTGTGAGAAAGGAGGGGGAGAGCTTTAAAAATACTCCGCCCGAACAGGGACTCGAACCCTGGACCCTCAGATTAAAAGTCTGATGCTCTACCGACTGAGCTATCCGGGCGCAGATAAGCGCTTTCAACGTAAAGGAATCCGCGTAAAATAGACCAAGTGGCCGCATTCTGCTCCTGTGGATTGAAATTCAGAGTCTTCTGGCTGATTTCCTGAGAAGTGAAAGTGCAAAACTAAGCTCGAGCAGACGTTTGGCAGAATAGAGTCTTTATTTCTTCTTTTTTCCTATCACAGGTAGACTCTAAAGAAAATAACCTCCTGCCTGCCTGCCCCGCCCCCGCGTCCTAAAGGAAACCGAATCCCCCCATAAGAGGAATTCCCCGGGGTTAGGACCTTTGGCCCGGCCCCCAGGGAGCAGCAGGATTTCTAACCCCACCTTGGTCTAACCCCAGTCGTTGGAGAGCACTAGAGCGTCCTGTGGGTGGGCCATTATTAATAATTGATTAGTCTTCACATCATCTGTTGGACAGACATTCATTGAATGCATGCTGCGTTCCAGGACCTGAGCGAGCAAGCTCTCGGGGTCGGAAAGACCCGGTTCCCGTCCTCGGTGGGGCGGAAAGACACGCAGAACAGAAGAACCCAGTCCAACGCTTTGATGGTGGGGAACCCGCCCTTGCGGACCTGGGGGGACCCCTGGGGACGCCAGAATGACGGAGGCGCCACGCCTCCAGGGGCTGGTGATGCCCAGCCGGGCTGTGCATGGCGACTGCGCCCCCCGAGGTCTTGGAAACAGAATTCTGAGCAAAGGATTCTGCCCCTAGGCTCTGAACATTTTTCCGAAGCTTTCATGTGAGAGGTTTTCATCAGACAAGCTGCAGCCTGGAATTCTATTTTTAGGAAGTCCTGTTACCCTGGGCAGCTCTGTCTCGCACATAATTAACGAGTCAGTTTTTTTCATCTGTCCCGCTCCTTCATTGCCAGGCCATTCCTCGAGGCACCGCGTGAGGACCCTTGAAGGGGATCCTACAGAGCGGAGCCTCACAGCCCTTTCAGCCCTCCTTGGATTTCAGGGACACCGCTATGTGGGGGAACCGTGAAGCCCGCGTTCTCTGGTGGAGAAATGTACCGGGAACTATGAGCGATGTTTCAAAGGCGATCCGTATGGAAAGATAACCACGTTAAGCAAAAAACAACACAAAGAGCACGATGTACGTAATATTTATGAAAAAAATGGAGGATATGTATTTGAATGCTTAAATTATATATATTTGTATTTTTGGCGCTTGCCTATATGTAGGTGATGTTTAGGGATAAAAAACGAGCAGACAAACATTTTCAGGAATGGCAATGAAGTGTGTGAGAAGAGACTCCTGCCACTTTCTTTAGGTACATCTGTAATATTGGATTTAAAAAAAACAAGCATGTCTTCTTTTCGTAATAAAATATGTGAAGAGCAAAAAAAGATGTAGTCTATAAATTAGCCCACCTTCTGGGATCACATAGGCAGTCCTTCAGATCAAGGGTTCCTGATCTCTGTTTTCTACAGATCCCAGCAGAGAAATGTTAAAAGCACGGATTTCCTTCCCAGGAGGGAATCCCTCCAAGAAACCCCTCCAGGCCTCAAGGTTTTGGAGGAGAGTTGCTGGTACTGAAAAATTACAAATGAATTAGGTACAGTTTTCACAAATACAGATGTGGGTCCCTAAGAATCAGATGACACGTCTGGGCTCAACTAACACTAACCCTTCCCGATAGACCGCCCGCCCCCGCCCCCACTGGCGAAAAGAGCCTCCCGTGCCAATGTGGGAGTTAGTGAGCCTTTGGCCTGACCTCAGCATCTTACGACGGCGCTGTGGTCACAATGGCTGCTGAGTAGAGAGAAGGGAAGAGTATTCCTGTGAAGATGAATGATTGCATCATCATCAAATGGAATAAATTTGTCCTAAATTCTGTGCCGCTCTATTGTGTCGCCTCGTTTTATTTTCCTTATAGCGCTTATTGCCATCTGAAATTCTATTTATTTGCTTGCTTATAAACTACCTCTTTCCTCTGCCATTCTGTCATAAAATTGCTGCTGGGCAGTAACTTTGTTGGTTGGGAACTTGTCTTTTTTGTTGCTGTTGTTTTTTGTTTTGTTTTGCATTTTTTTCATTTTTCTTTTTTATTTCTGCATTCTCACAACCCCAGGATCTAGAACAGTACTTGGCACAGAGCAGGATCTTAAGAAATAACTCTGCTAATTTCAAAGAGTGAATGTTTTTACTGCACAATGTGTTTCCCTCACACTGTAGTATAGTTTCAAGAAGGTTATTTTCTGTTTTCCAGATCATCAATTCTGAGGATGTTGCTACGCTTACCATTGTCTGGCAAAACAAAGGCATTAACTCTAAGATTAGAAAGTCATTGTTAAGTGTAGGAAACCTAGAATTATAGAACAGACGTACAAACTGTTCACCACAGTTAAACTTTCAGTAGTTTGGAAACAGTAGCTTTTTTTTTTTTTTTTGGTTGGAGAAACCGGAACACTCTCCACTAGAAATGGGATTTGAACCTACGAAAGTAAAAACCTATAGAAATCTTAAAGTCCAGAGCTTTAACCACTTGGCTACTCTAGCATTCAAACTGTAACCTCTTATGCCTTATAATCTGAACAGGACTGAGCTGCTGAAAAGTTGCAGAACAAAGTAAAGAATTTATTCCTGATATAAAAGAACAGTACTGTAAAGGGTAAAAAAATATTAGTAACTTTTATTGCATCCTCCTAATTTCTTCATCTCCAAGTCCCAGGAATTCTGAAACCACATGAAATTGATCAAGAAGGCAGATTCAAGTAGTGGGATTTCTCATACCCTCACCACTAAGTACCTAACAAGGAACTGGAATGACTGTCTTTCCTCTTCATGGTGGGAGAGTTGGATTAGAGATTTAAAATGAGTAAGGTGTTTTGTTTTTTCTTTTTGTTTCTATTCCACCCCTCTTACCCCGCCGCCCCATCAAAACAAAAGCGACTCTGGTGGGACTCGAACCCACAACCTTTGAATGCCTTCACCTATCTAGAAGTCCAATGCGCTATCCATTGCGCCACAGAGCCAGGTATCTACGGAGTTTGTTGCGGTGCTTACATCAAAGCATGAGCAGTGTCTACCGGGGGACACTCACTGATGGTTAAGTCACGCTTGTTTTCTGCATGAAATCCTGTCATCCGTATTGCCAAGGAAAAGCGTGCATCGGAGTTGCTCTTGAGAGTCTGAAATTATTTCGAAAGTTTCTCTCCCTGAAAGATTGCCCAGCATCAAATCTCGGCCTCGTCCCACATCGAGCAAAAGGTCTTTGTGTGGAGTTATTCGACCTTGGCGAGCATGTTTTCATGTGCGGTTCCATAGTGTAGCGGTTAGCACATCTGCTTTACACGCAGAAGGTCCTGGGTTCGATCCCCAGTGGAGCCACGGTGTGGGAGTCTTACCTTTTGATATTACTGAATCTTCTCGGGTTAACGTTACCTTTTGCAGCCGGATCTTGGGTTTTGCTCCGGGAAGCGGCAGACGCTGCGGTTTCGGCAGAGGCTCAGGGCTTTGTCTCCGCAAGCCATCCCTATTTGCCGGAGCGCTTCCGTAGATCAGCTGTCAAAGGCTGACCCCGTGTGGCGACTCTTGGGAGGTGCAGGCGTCCCGGCCCGACTCGAGTCACCGCTCACCGCCGCGCCTGCGCCCTCGCTACTGACCCCGGCTCCTTGCCCGCAGGTGCCAGGACTGGGACCCTCCTCCTGCCCCCTTCTAAACCCTCCTCCTGTTCCCTTCTAAACCTTGCATGGTGCCACCACTTAGCTGGATATTCCGACGACTACCTCCCTCCTTTGTTGATTAACTACAAGTCCACTGATACCAAAATTAAAAATAGTTTTAAAAAAATTATATACCCCTGGTAAAGAATTCAAACAGCTCCACGAGCCTTACATGATGCCTCCCTCTGACGAATGTTTCCTCCTTGACCAAATTCTAGCCTCGCTCCTCTGAGCGCTCCTCTCAACGACGCCCATCGACCTTGGCCTGGAAAGATTTGAATAAACAGTAACAGGAACATCATTTCTAGCAGCCTCAAGGAGTCACCCTGAGAAGACCCTAGCTCCACTTCGAAATCGGCTTCGTTGGGCCGTAACTTGCATACAACAAACTGCACCCAATTAAGGGGCACAATTTGAAGAATTTTGACATATATAGGGTCCGGCACAAATAACGCCCCTCTTTTATTACAAAATCATGAGTGTGTAATTCAGTAACATAACATCACACTCAAGCACACCATATGACATTTTAGGTGAAATGTTCAAGTTAGAACTATAAATTTTTACACCCACATTATTACCCTACCAACCACACTCGAAAGCAGGGGTTTTTTTGCTGAACCTTGTGTGTATACACACCTGGGAAACCATCACCACAGTTTTAGGGTAAGGAACCTCTCCATCACCCCGAAAAGCTTCCTTGTGCCCCTGAGAATTGCAGAACGCTCAACATACAATAACAACTTGGTGCAAATATCTGCACCAAGAGACACCGAACTGTACCATGGCCTCTGGCAGAATACAGCAAGTCTGTAGGATGACCCCGGCCTCCGATGAAAATGCCAGCTTGGGAAAACACCAAGCTCCCTGGAGAATTTACTGTTTTTTCCGCAATGAGATAGTCCCTGACCTCCCTTTCTTAGAACATTTACTAAAAACGGCTTGCAGTTGGGAATACGCATCTCTTGCATCTCAGGGCTGTCTTCCCTTTCAGACTTGAAAGACTAGCAACAACAACTCAACAAAATTCTGCAGGTCCCCTCCCGCCTCAGCGCCCTGCAGCCCAGGGCAGTGCCTGGACTGGAATTTTGTGGATGCTTAAATATAGTTCTGTGGTGCTGACTACACTGGCATTTAAAAAATTAAATGGAAACAACCGGGGCCTTCTTGGAATTTCTCCAAGAAGTCCAGAATGGCAGAATGTCTCTTAAACCAGCCCGCTTGTGTACACAGATACATTTATTTGCTGATAAAAACACTGTGGAAATTTAAAAATAGGTTCTCAGGGCATGGCTTAGAGTCCATTGTTAGCTGGTACCATTTTAATGCATCTACAAGATAGTGATAATAAGCCCCATCTCACACCCAGGGTGCCTCTAAGGGGGAGGTGAGGCTGCATGTCGGATTTGGAGACTGAAAGCAGCTGAAGAACCTGATTTTGCCAGCAGCTACCCGGTCGCACCAGCCCCAGGTGAGCGCTCCTTTCCTGGCACGGGCCAGGTGTGCCTGTGGGGGCCTGACGGTGGCTCCTCTTGCTGCTGACCCGGGATCGAAGCCCTCTGCCACCACTTTGGTATAAAAGCGGAAAATACCATTGCTCCTCTGGGGATATTTTTTCTTTTTTGCTTAGGATTTTCAGATAAGACATATGTCCAAAAAAAGTCAGAGTCCTGTATCGCGTACCTGCTTATAAACATAAATAATTTTTGTATGCAGTTGTAAATGCAGGTATTTATACTTGAACCTTTACAGAAAGAAAAGAAATTATACTCTTCAGTTACAAATGCAGTCATCTGGGTATCAGGCCCCGGGGGTCCATGCAACGTTCGAGGTCTTGGCGTTACAGAACAGCGGAGTTCTGCTTTGCTTGCTTTTTACTTGTTTTTAGCAAACATTTATGGACCGATTCTCCATAAATGTGCTATGCCAACTGCTCCACTTTATCTGTTCCAAACCTATACAACCCGCGTGAAATAACTATTATCGTCCTGATTTTACAGATGAGGAGACTGAGGCACAGAAAGAGCAAGTAACTTGTTCAAGGTCACCTCACAGCGGGTAGGGCCAGGTCTCCAACCAAGATTTGTCTTATTCACAGGCTTGCGCTCTTCACTACAACAACTAAACTTCTTCCCGGGGTGGATCGGCCCTTCCCAGAAAATCCTGCCAAGAGAAGGGCTCAGGAGAAAACTCCGCATGTAGGAGAAAGAAACCTTACAGGATGGGTGAGAGGTGCAGCTGAGAGTGATTTAGCATGAGAGGATGTCGGAAGTGACTATGGGGAAAAAAAAAGCAGAGTTTGAAACAGCGGACTTTGCAGGCTTTAGAGCTTCCTTCACCAGGGACCTGGATCGGCTACGCAGCGCTCTGCGGGGGGCGCGGGGGGGGGCGGGGCAGAAATCAAGTTCTGCGTGGCAGTAACTGAAACATGAACTCCTCTCGAAGACAGGGGCCTGGCGGGCTCCCGTGGCGCTGCCTTTTACAGAGAGTGGGAACGGCACTTTGAAGGTATAGGGTTCTGCGCGTGGCATTGAAACACACATTTAGAGAGGGAGCAGGAGAAATGGATGAAGAAATACAATTTTATGTGTTCTTTGCAAGGTCAAAATTAAGGAGCACAAGGATTTCCTTGAAAGCACCCAAAAGGGGGCTATCCTTTGGAAACAGGCTTATCGAACAGCCTGGGCAGAGCCTGCAACTGAGAGTCACGCTCAGACGCCAGCCTCCCTCTGAGCCAATGCCGCTCCGCTCTCTGCATTGAACTGAGGTCTCTCAGTTCGGTTTTCTCTTTCCCAACATTGAAAAGCCTGTATACTTGATTGAAAGAGGGCATACGGGGGCACAGATAAGCTAGCCATTAGAACACCTGACTCAAAGCGCCCCAAATTCCATTCCCAGCCAAGAAACAAAGCTGGCCAGACTGCGTATACTGATTCTGGAATTTCTGTCTTTACGAAATTGTTTTTCCAAGGCAGGTTTCCCTCCCGAAAGCAGGGGCTATCCGCACCTTCTCCACTACGTTTGAGACACTCTGAGGTCAACCTCCCACCAAGTAGAGTACAGACAGCTTTTCAGTTTCGAAGTTCACACACACCAACACTAACTGACTTCAGTCTCCAAGTGGGAAATGAATCCTCTTAGGGTTCTCCAACTACAGCTTAGAAGAAGTAGGTTCTGGGGAAATTCTATGTTCAATGGAAAGTCTGCCTCGAGCCTAGTGACTCTGTGATCATCTTTCTTCAGCTGGGAAAGGGCAACCCCAGGGAGTCACATCATTCCGGCTCCTTCACACTGTCTTGCGGAGCTGGGACTGCGTCTATTACACCCCCAGCCGCAAGCCCAGGCAAGCGGCAAGCGAGTATTGTCGGGTATGAATGTGGAAGCCGAGCGGCTGACACAGTGGTGTTCGTGCGAGTCATTAAATGTCACCAATCCCTTCTCCTCCTCCTCTCCCTCATCTCCTCTGCGCCCCATCTCGCAGCTCCTGCAGAGGCACCAGCACACAGCTGGGGCATGTCCTTTTCTCCAGACAAAGCATGTGACACTGTCCACTATTCCCTCGGCTGAGGAAGAGAGGGCTATGTTAAACCACACCAAAGATGCAGCGTTTCTCCTCACCAAAGTCATGTTGGCTGTAGTCTACTGAGAAACGAAACTTCGGCAGAAGGGTAGCAATGGGAAGTTCCCAGCTCTGTGGCTGCGGTCAGAGCAGCTCTTAGAGACTGGACGGTGTAGGTCGACACACGCAATTTCAGTTTAATGGGATAGGTACATTGCCCCATGCGATTACTTTAGTCTACATCACTGAGATCCACAGCTCACCGAGAGGTAGCATAGTGAGAGCCCTTGATAGTCATCCATTCAGTTTCTTCAGAATTACGTCAGCGGGTTCGTGGGTAGCCAGAGATGTTTATCGTTAAAATGCCTGAGCTAGGGAGCAAGGCTGGAAAGGGCGGTTTGAAAGCCACGTGCGTGCCCAGGACGCGTCCACTTTTCTATGGTCTCAGCAGCAACAGAGATGAAGAAATAACAAAAGCCAATTTCACTCTGGCTGGTGTGGCTCAATGGATTGAGTGCCAGCCTGCAAACCAAAAGGTCGCTGGTTCAATTCCTTGTCAGGGCATATGCTTGGGTTGCAGGCCAGGTCCCCAGTCAGCGTGCATAGGAGAGGCAATCAATGGATGCTTCTCTCCCTCCCTTCCCCCATCTCTAAAAATAAATAAACAAAATCTTAAAGCTGATTTCAATGGGAGGAATGTAGCCCAGCCTGTGACTTTATGTCATCCAGATAAATGGTATATGTTGTAATCAGAGGCAATTGCTTTCCCCTTCCCCCGAATTGTACGATCAGGTTCTGTTGTGTGTTTAGGTAGGGTTTGAGGAAGTCTCGGGGACACTGAAGAGACAGGGGTTCCTGCCCCTAGGGATATGCTTCTGACGTACAGTGATTCAGACCCCATAGATCTTTGGAGCCATCCAATGGTGACCTAGCAATAAAAATCTGATTTGAGTGATTCACAAGAACTAGGAAAGAAAGGAAAGGATGCACTTGCATGAAATGGGCTACAGAGTGGCCTGCGTTAGGCATTTTTCATTGGCCATTTCATAACAAAACGCCTGGGACTCTCGAGACCAGAACGACCTGACCCAAGTTAGCAGGACTCTATGAACAATGAAAGGTGGGGATTATTCTTGGAATCTGCATGCCAGGGGATGGAAGTCAATGCTGTAAAAAGTTAGAATGGATTGACCAGGAAGCAGGGGGTGGCAAACAATTGAGCCAGTTAACTGACAAATGCTTGTGGGGCCAGCCCAGGTCCAGGAGGGACATCCGCGTTGTTTGTCCTCAACGTTCACAGTGGCAGCCACAGTCACGCTCTCTCTAACTCTTCTTAAGCTCTTTTCTGTCCCGCTGGATCTGACTTCTTGGTCAGACCTCATACTTCTACTCTCAAAGCCAGGCTTCATCTTGGATCCATTATCCACTTTGGTGTGAAACTCTCCTACGCTCTGTCCCATCAGCTTCAGAGAGACTCTGCAAGCTGTCTAAATAACAAGCAAACTTATTGTCATGGTATAATGACAGAAAGCCAAACACTTTAAGATCGTAGATGCCTTGAATTCAATGCACATTCCCATGTTTTCTCTCCCATCAGTTTTTTTTTTTTAATAATGAGGACTATAGACCATGTAGGAGAAGAGTGTAACAGAGCAATAAGGATGATATTAATAATGATATTAGCCTTTCATTGAGCATTTACCGTTGGCCGGGGATCGTAGGTTTCACATGTGTCATCTCATTTTAACCTTCACAACAACTCCATGAGACGGATATGATAAGTCCCTTGGTATAGGCGAACTATGACCCATGAAGAAACATAATACCTTTCTCAGTATCACATAGCTGGGGGGCAACAGAGCCAGGGTCCAGACCCAGGGCTGTGTGACTCAGAGCTCAGAGCTTTCAGCTATAACGCTTTTCCTTTTTTACTTTACTTTTACCACGTCTTCCCAGACAAGAGTGCGAGCCGAGACTGCCTCTTCACAAACAACAGCAGCTTGGCGAATAGACTAGTTAGAGTTTTGGCTTCCTTAACGTGTGCTCTCTGTCTCCTTGGTGGGAAGAATGGAAATGCTCAATGGTGAAGCCAGTCTGTGATCGGTCCTGATGAGGCTGCAGCTGGAAAAGTCAGTTCTTGCGTAGCGAGAAGGGGGTGCTCTTTGTGTGGGATCCCTGGTGGTTCTGCCTTTGTCTTAAACGTGTCACGAGGCTGTGAGCCGGACCTGTCTTGACTGCAGAAGATAAGTCATTTTAGGCCATTATGTGAAACCTTCTTACGCTTTTTTCATTCCTGGTAAGAATCCAGGAGAACAACCATGACATACATTTTAGGTCACAAGACCCCGTGGAGTTTAACTAAGCTGAGAAAATTTCTTAATCTGCGAGAGGTACCCGTGTAGGTGCATTTCAGAGGCACTGATCACGAGATCTTTCCAGAACAGGATTTGGCATGGACAGGCCTAGTACCGTAATACTTACACTGTGAAAGAGCAATAGATTTGGAATCTGAAGACATCTCTGCAAGATTCTGAGCAAATCACTCTATCTCTAGGGTTCTATTTACTTATCTCTTGAAAAAGGACCTGGAGTCAATTAATTTCCTCGCTGCCATATAATTGTCCTTCGGGGGAAATCCATCCATCAGCTTAATCTTATAATACTAGTTATTTTACTCTCCCCAGAAGTTTGGGTTATCAGTAACCTATTACTTAAATAGGAAAATAAACGTTACTTAGTAAGTACAGTTGGTTTACTGACCATGCATTTGAGCACACACTCAAAAAATATGGGACATATTTTCCCATATGCCATTGGGAAAATAATGAAAGACCACCAGGGAAGTGAAGAAGAGGTAGGAGATTCTTACTCTGTTCCCTCACAGAAAGCATGAGTCTTCTCTTCAGTCTCCTTGTGGCTGACTTCATCTCCTGGCTCCTCGGAGTAGATCAAGGGGCTCAGCAGAGGAGAGATGACAGTGAAGGTGACAGAGATGGTCTCATCCGGGGGAGGGCAGTGAAGGGCCGGGCATAGACGTCGATGCAGGGCACAGAGTGCAAGCCGCCACAGTGATGTGGGCTGTGCAGGTGGAGACGGCTTCCCCCTGCCCTCCCCGGCCTGAGACCTCAGCATCCTTAGGACGGCTGTGTGGGACACCAGGAGGAGGGAAGACCACAGGGTAGTGACTAAGCCATTGTTGGAAATCATGGGGAGTTCAAGTACAAAGGTGTCTGTACAGGCGAGGTTGAAGACCTGGGGGTCATCGCAGTAGAGAGTTTGGAGAACATTGGGTCCACAGAAGGGGAGTGGGAGCAACAGAGAAATCTAGACAATGGAGTGGACAAAGCTCCCCACCCAGGAGGCTGCAATGAGGGCAGTGCAACACCCCCTACTCATGTTGGTCACTTAGTGCAGGGGCTTGGAGATGGCCACATAGTGATCTAATGCCGTCACTGACAAAGAAAATACATCCACCCCTCCGGCAAGGTGGAAGAAAAACGTCTGGTGAAGCAGCCATGGAAGGAGATGGTCTTTCTCTGTGACAGAAGGTCTACCAGAACCTTGGGAGCTGTGATGGAGGAAAAGCAGATGTCGGTGACAGACAAATTACGGAGCAGGAAGAATGTGGGGATGTGAAGGCAAGATCCGCAGGTCGCTGTCACCGCGATGAGGAGGTTCCCCAGCAGCGTTGTCACATACACCAAAAGTAGGAAAAGAAAGACCAGACTCAGTTCTTGATTCTGGGTGAGGCCAAGGAAAGTAAATTCTCTTACTCTGGTGTCATTTTTCAGCTCCATGGAGTCATCTTCTCGGTCTCTCTTGTGTTTCCAACTTTTTTGTGTGAAGAAGTACTTGCCTACTTATTTTGTTTTCTTCCTGAGCCCTAAGAATGCACCTCACAATGCTGCTCATGTCGCTGTGCTGTTTGCAATTTTTTGGAGTTGTCCAAATTTCTAAGACTGCAATCAGTTTGGTGATCAAATAAAATGATCACATGCAAAGTCATTCCATAATTCTTTTTCTATATAGCTGTTTTTGGAGAGAATAAGCATTTATGTCAAGTAGTGACCTTTACATAACATATTTTAATCAACTTATTTTATTTTCAATTATTATTATTATCTTTATTTCACATATACTTATTGAATGTCAGGAACTGTCTGAAGCATTAAATATAAAGATATGTAAGACATGGTTCCAAACGTTGTACATTTACAGTCTATAAGTTTAATATTTATATTAGAAAATATTCTGTTGACTTCAACAGGGTCTTATCTTGCAATATTGCTGCAACAAGAATCCATTTCCTGGTTCTTGACTCTTTAATGTTGAATTTCTTAAAATTACAACCTATTATTCTGTGTAACTTGTCACTGTGATTACTTTATACTGATTCAATTATTTGTTTAATTACTTAAAATATGTATAATTTGCTATTGGAACACAGATTGAAACAACACGTGAATCCAAATCTCAACGTATATCATTGATTTTTTATATTATGGTTAAAACGCTTACACATGAAAGCTACCCTCTTAACAGATTTCAGGTGCACGATTCCGTATTGTTAACTGCAGCCACAGTGTCGTACGGCAGACCTCTGGAGCCTTACTGATCTCGTATAACTGACGTGATCCTCGCTTGAGTGTAGCGGACAGAATAAAGACAGCGACCCGCCTCTGAGAAGTGGCCCGTACTGTGTCAGTCACCCTCTCTGCTTCTGTCCCTCTGTGGGACAAAAACGAGAGTGAAAGGGCCACGGCAAGGGGAGACCTTGGTGGCATTAGAATGATGTCTGTTTTAAAAATAAGCTGTTTTACATCCTTCTTAGGAATTGTACAGTTATTATTTTTTCTACCTTATACATAACAAGTGAACATTTATAGCCGTTTCCAAATGTACACAGATAATAAATTGGACAACATTTTCAAGGCACTTACAGATTACAAAGGTGGACGATTTGTGTAAATTGATGGATATAGTGCAGCGCAAAATGTGAAATGTGTCGGGAGAGAAGTAGAGGTAGGTTTGGCAGGGCTAGGAGATGTGACAGGAAATGTTACAATTTCCAGCAGTAACCGAAGCTACTGCTTTTTGAGTGCGAACCCCTCTTAACACAAGGCCTTTCTTCCCAGTGGTTAACACCCACCTGTGTTGTTCCCATCACCGAGACCATCTTCGCTAGGAAACATTTAATATACTACCTGGAAAATATCAAAGTCAAACTATTCATACATCATCAGAACAAGGACCTCTCAATTTCACTGTGCATAACCTTCACTCTGAGCTAGACATTGGATGTCTTTACCTGGTCCCTTGGGTCTTGAAACTCCAACTACAGGATGTATGTTATAAGGAACAGTGCAGAACAGAACACTGGTGACATTAATTCTTGAATGTTTTGTCTCTGAAGGTAAAGCCTTTGGGAACACTAAATATCTTCGTTTCTTTGCATACTTGTCAGGACAGAAAGGGCAGATTCAAAGACTCTCCTCTTCAAGAACTTCCACTGCGGGCCTATCTTAGGTACAAATCCCTCAGCTGCAGGCCTAATATAAGAATTGCAAAGGGAATATTATTGGACAAGGAAGTGCATGTCAAGGGTCTGATTCTGCTGTTGGTGATGAGGTTTCAATGGGAGTTATTAAAAAGTTACCAAGATTTTCACACACGTGCGCATGCACGTGAATGCCTTTCTCTAGGTAGTCTCCAAATTATGTAGAGGCAGTGTAAGACACTCACCCTCTTGTCCACAACTCAATCAGAATTTTGTACCCAAGAAATGACAATGGTCCCATTTTCATGGCTTGCCAGGCTCAGAGGACACTGTATACAAGCGAGTTTCAGTTAGATTGCTGAAAACCGAAATGCAGACAACTTGACCTGAAATCCTTTGCTACCAGTTCCGTTTCTAATTACACGCATGAAGATCATGGTCTCATGACGTTGCTGTCTCCACATGTAGAGGAACGTGGCTTAGGGGATGTTCGGGAAATGCATATTTTTCCTGTTTCCCGACAATTTACTCACATGGAATCTCTCAGCAGGGAGGTAGCTAGATAAATTGCGTAGACAGTCTACACAGTTACAATAGTTACATAAAATTAACCCAGTTTATTAGTTTCATTTTATATAGAATGTACTTCCAGTGTTGGCAGAGTAATGATTTCTTTAGGTGTAATTGCTTTTATGTTTCGTTCCAGTACATTAAACTACGTAACAAAGATAAAAACTGCAGGAGTGGGTTGTGTGTTTGAGGTGGACCATGCTTTTCCCTCCAGCTGTGTTGAGATGTAATTGACATATATCATCGTGTATGTTTAAGGCACACAAGGTGTTGACTTAGTACATTTATATGTTGCAAAATGAGTATCATTATAGTGCCAGCTACCACCTCCATCACCTCGCGGAATGCTTCTTATGGTGATATCATTTATGATCTACTCTTTCAGCGACTTTCGAGTGTGTGATACTGCAGTGTTGACTGCAGCCACCATGCAATACATTAGATCTGCATGCCTTACCCATCCGGTAATTGGAAGCTGGTTCTCTTTGACCAACATCTCCCCATCTCTCCCATCCCCCAGCACCTGTCAACCACCACTCTACCCTCTGTTTATGTGAGTTCAGATTTTTAGATTCCAAATGGATATGAGATCATAACGTACTTGTTTATCTCTGCCTGATTTATTTCCCTCCAAGTCCACTCATGTTGTTGCAAATGGCAGAATTTCCTTAATTTTTATGGCTGATAATATTCTATTACATATATGTATATATACACAGACACACATATATACATGTACATACCATACATACATACCGTACTTACATACATGCACACCATATCTTCTTTATCCATTCTTTGCATCAGTGGACACTTAGAACCCTGGCTGGTGTAGCTCAGTGGATTGAGCATCAGCCTGAGAACCAAAGGGTCGCCGGTTCAATTCCCCAGTCGGGGCACATGCCTGAGTTGCAGGCCAGGTCCCCAGTAGGGGGCATGTGAGAGGCAACCACACATTGATGTTTCTCTCCGTCTCCTTCCCCCTCCTTTCCCCTCTGTCTAAAAATAAAATAAATAAAATCTTTTAAAAAATGGACACTTAGATTGTTTCCATATCATGATATTGTAAATAATACTGCAGTGAACATGGGGGTGCTGATACTTCTCTGAGACCCCGATTTCATTTCCTTTGGATGTAAAACCAGAGGTGGAATTGCTAGACCATATGGTAGGTCCATTTTTAATGAACCTCTAAACTGTTTTCCATAGCGGCTGCACCAATTTATATTTCCATCGACAGTACGCAAGGGTTTCCATGTCTCTGCCAATGCTTACCTCTTGTTTTTTTTTTATTGTATTTCCTTGATGCTTATTGATGTTGAACATTTTTTCATGTACCTGTTGAGCATTCGTATGTCTTGTTTTGAAAAATACGTATTTAGAGACACGTCTCCGAAGAGGAAAACGGGAGGCCAATAGACATACGAAAGGATGCCCAATGTCACTAATTGTCAGAGAGCTGCAAATTAAACTCACAATGTGATATCACCGCAGACATGTCAGAATGCCTCGTATCAATAAAACAGTAAGTGCTGGTGAGGATGTGGAGAAAAAGGAACCCTAGTGCACTGCTGGCGGAACTCCAGACTGGTGCAGCCACTGTGGAAAACAGTGTGGAGTTTTCTCAAAAGATTAAAAATGGACCTGCTTCATGACCCAGTGATTCCACTTCTGGGGATTTATCTGAAGAAACCCAAAATACTAATTTGAAAGAATATATGCACCCTTCTGTTCATTGCAGTATTATTTACAGTGGCTAAACTATAGAAGCAACCCAAGTGCCCATCAATAGCCGAATGGATGAAACAACCATGGCACATATATTTGATGGAATATTACTTGGCTATAAAAATGAATGAAATCTTATCACTTGCAATAGCATGGACGGATCTAGAGAATATTATGCTCAGTGAAATAGTCAGAGAAAAGACAAATACCATATGGTTTCACTTATATGTGGAATTTAAAGAACAATGCAAATGAACAAACAAAATTGAAACAGACTCATAGATACACAGAAGGAGCTGGTAGTTGCCAGAGGGGTGGCAGGGGCGGGGGCACTGGGTGAAGGGGACGAAGGAACTAAGAAGCACAAATTGGTAGTTCCAAAAATGTCCAGGGGAAGTAAGTAAAGCATAGGAAATACAGTCAATAATATTGTGATAACTGTGTATGGTGCCAGGTGGGTCCTGGAAGTATCAGGGGAACACTATGTGAAGTATATGACTGTCTAACCACTAAGCTGCACACTGAAACCAACATGTAATAAAAAATTCATAGGCTGAAATCCTAACTCTCAATATAATGGTATTAGGAGGTAGGACTTTTGCAGGTACTTAGGTCATGAGGGTGGAGCCCTCATGAATGAGATTAGTGCCCTTATAAGAGGGCCCTCTCTTGTCCTCTTTCCACCACGTGAGGTTACCAGGAGAAGATGGCAGCCTGTAGCCCAGAAGAGGGCTCTCTTCAGAACCTGACCATGCTGCCACCCTTGTCTTGAACTTCTAGCCTCCAGACTGTGTGAAATAAATTTCTGCAGTTTATAAGCCAGGAAAAAACAAAGAAAAGAAAAATATCTATTCATTCCTCCAACCTTTTTTTTTTTTTTTTTTGCTGATGCTGAGTTATATGAATTCTTTATATATTTTGAATATTAACTCCTTATTGGATATATAATTTGTAAATATTTCCTTCCATTCTGTATGTTGCCTTTTTAGTTGTTAATTGTTTCTTTTGCTGTGCAAAGGCTTTATAGTTTGACATTGTCACCTTGGAAAAGGCAGATTCAGAAGTCATGTCATCATGGCTTTCAGCCTAACCAAGTGTCCCTGTCATGTGCTCTAGTCTCTCAAACCCAAGCCTAAGCAAAAGGAATTTTGTTGAACGTGAGTGTGGAAACAAAATGTACATTCCTATGATAGTGTTGGGATTCCAGTGGGAGTTGAGTAGTTTCCAAGTCACTACTGCATGTACCCCCACACATGTGCCAACACACACACACATAAACACAAAGCTGCCCACGTTTCTCTGGTTTAAAATTCTTGCAAGACACCAGAAGACATAAATCTATTCTGTGATTTTCTGAGTTTTGAGGAAATATATCAAAAGAAATTTCTAATATTATATGATCATTCATTCTTAATGTGGGCAACTTGCCCAAGGGTGCACCAATTGGTTCTCTGGGGTCAAAAAGTCTTAGATATTACAGTGATGGGTGGCCCTTCATGGAGCCTCAGTCCATGAAAAAATGTATCATATATCTTTGGTATTACATTTCCTCGGGAGGGGGGGGTGCTATGTATCTAAAAATTTTTAGAAAAATTAGAAAAAATACCTTATGAAGGTCCTCGAGGGTCAGTAACGTCAAAAAATTTGATAAGTACTGCTATATGATTAGGAGCCTTGGCCCAATGTCTCTGTCTTGTAGGACTCAGAGAAGATCACAGATGCGTCACCTACTAGGACCTTTTTGGCCAAATATTAATGCATCATAACCTCTTGCAAAAATTGTTCTGTGTGCTGTCATTTCCTGAACTTCCTTATTCCCCTTGGTTAATTTTTGAATGACTACTGAGGCTGAAAGGTAAACTTAAGGTGAACACAGAGAAGGGAGGGATATTCACTGTCTATACGTCTGCTCGCTAAGAACCCTTCCTGCGGGCGAGAGGTGAGTTACAACACAGGTCCAGTGGCTATCCCTAAACATCGCTGCCTAGGATGTGTCTCTTTTCTCTGCTGGTGTGCCAAATGAGTCTTGTGCACAGGGAAAGGCTGCCTGTTTCTTAGGCAGCTGTTTTTGGTACTACTATGACTTGGATTGTTATGCATACATAGACAAAGACTTCAGTTTTGCTCCCATTATGAAAATCTTCGAAGTGAAATGGAAAGAAGGGGTAGAGAGAAAAAGAAAGTTCAGGTTAACATTAAATGGGATTATCATTGTGAATTTTGTGCAGATATATCCCCAAGCTGCACACGTAGTTTTGAGATTAATTTCAGTGGGGAAATAAGTAGAATGGACCTGAGAATAGGAAATACGTGGTCCATGTGTAGCTTTGCCCATGCATGTATCTGGCTTAAGATAAGTTAAACTATTCTTTCTCTTTTCACTAATTGGTGAAGTATATTGAAAATTCTGTACTCGAAATATAACATCGAGAAGCGATTTTAATAATGAACTGGAAGTAACTGTCACTAGAGAAAGCATGTATGAAATAAGTGCCTCCAAATTCTGTATGTGTGCACTTTTAGGGGCAGAGGGATCAGCGACAGGGAATGTTGATTATATGCCTGAGTAATGCCAGGACAGCGCTCACCATTGCCACTGTCATTCTCTCAACACTTCTCACGTTTCATTCTCAGGACAACCTTGTTAGCAGACCAGTTATTTCCATATTACAGGCAGTGAACATAGGTAAAATATGTTGGCTTGAGATTATACCAAAATAGCATTTAGGATATTGATTTCAGCCTTATGCCCCGGGCTTCTCCCAAGCCACAGCCTCTAGTTATGTTGTTCAATCTCATCTCTTCCTTTTGTTCTTACGTTCCTTCGACCAGAGCTGAAGGGCTCTGGGTATGTCTAGAAATGACTGGAGAAAGAGCTCAGTGTCTCTTACTTTTAGGCTAACAATTTGAGAAAACCAAATCAGTTAGCTTTCCCACCTCAGCCTGACCGTTCACCCCAGTTTTCTACCCTCAGGATGTCCAAATCTCCTCTTCAGTCGCTTCACGGCTGACTTTACCTCCTGGTTCCTCAGGGTGTAGATCATGGGGTTCAGCATGGGAGTGATAACCGTGTTACTGATGGACACGGCTGTGTCCATGGGCAGTGTAGTGAAGGGCCGGCAGTAAATGTAAACACAAGGCACAAAGTGAAGAGTCACCACCAGGATGTGGGAGGTGCAGGTGGAGCGGGCCTTTCTCAAGCCCTCCCCAGAGTGAGATCTGAGCATCACCAGAATGACAGTATAGGACCCCAGGAGCAGGAGGAGCCACAGCAAGGTCACCAGCCCATTGTTGGAGATCATGAGAAGCTCTAGAGTGGAGGTGTCAGCGCAGGCCAGTTTAACCACCTGGGGCACGTCACAGTAGAAGGCCTCCAGGATGTTGGGGCCACAGAAGGGGAGTGGAAGCATCAGAATTATCTGGAGAATCGAGTGCAAACCACCACCCACCCAGGAAGCTGCCACCAAAGTCACCCACACCTCTCTCCTCATAATTGTCACATAGTGCAAGGGTTTAGCAATTGCGAGGTATCTGTCATAGGCCATCACAGAGAGGAAGAAAATATCTGCCCCACCAGCAAAGTGGAAGAAAAAGATCTGTGCCATGCAGCCATTGTAAGAGATGGCTTTCCTCTCTGACAAAAGATCTACCAGAAACTTGGGAGTAGTGACCGATGAAAAAACAATGTCTAGGACTGATTTGTTCCTTAAGAGAAAGTACATGGGAGTGTGGAGGTGGGAGTCACAGGTGACGGTCACAACAATGATGGCATTACCCAGCACGGTTGTTGCATATACAGCAAGGAAGAACACAAACAGGAAGACCTCCAGCTCCCGGAAGCGAGTGAGTTCCAGGAAGACAAATTCCCTCACGTAGGTGTGGTTGCTCTGGCCCATCATGGGAATCCCCTTCTTCCAGGTCTATGTTGGGAGAAGACACGTCAGGATTAGGAGTACGGTATCAAGCGACGGCTACATCACTTACCATACGTCGTTATAAAGCTTTTTCAAGCACCCAAATGATCGTGACTACTCAGAAAACTGGTCTGGAAATTCTTTACTCTGATGGTTATATTTTCTTACTGTAAATACCGTGGGCTGGTGGGGAGAACCGTCACAGCCCTATGTCCTTACTCTGACCACAGGGGGATGAGAGGACAATAGTCATTTGACTCTGGCTTATCTTAGATCCTGTAAGAGTAACTTCCTCACATGCACAATATGCAGAGCTTTCTATGTCACCAAAGGTTTCCACCTCTAACATCTCATCTTGATCTTGATACTTACAATGTCTCTGTGGGGTCTGTAGAGTGGTTATGATTATCTCCATTTTATGTGGGGGAAACTGCAGCTTAGAACAGTTAATGACTTGCCTACATTGGCATAACTGCAAAGTTAATAAATGTCAAATCAAGGATTTGAACCCAAATAATTTTTCTGACTTGACAAAGACCTCTTTCCTGACCAAATTTTTGTTAGGCTCCCCTGAGCTCTCTTCTCAACTAGAACTCGACCTTGGCCTTTCATGTCTCTCCTCGTTGAGCCCAGTTTTAGCAAGAATCCTGCTGAATCAGTTTGGCAATAAGCCCCTACCTTAGATATCTGATCAAATTCCTCATCCCCACCCTTGATATCTAACTCCTTGTGCCTAAGTTCTCGGCTTGTCTTTAGCAAGAATCGCTCTGTTCTTGCTGTCCCCTCTCAGATTCCGTTCACTGACACCCTCTCTCTGCTCTTTGGCTATAAATTCCCATTGGTCCTGGTTGTGTTTGGGGTTGAGCCTAATGGTTCTCCTCTATTGTGGTAGTCTTTACCCTTACTGCGATAGTCTGGAATAAAATCTGTCCTCTGATTGTAGGCAAGTGTCTGGCAAATAATTTTACCAAAAAGTTTTTCTATTGTACCACTATGCCAGATCAGAGGGTCTGAGGCTTACTGTGTATATCATCAGAATTACAGTGGGTAGGCAAGGTTTAGATAGTTAATTAAGTAGCCTGCTTATTTCATCCTCTCCTTTTCCTTTAGAGGAAGAGATAAATCAGGCCCTCGTTAGCACTCCTCCCTGTACCCTGAGATGTGAGGACCTCACTCGGACCCACAGGGCTCTTGGTAGGACAGAGAGCTGCAATCATTGTTCAGAGCACAGGGAAGTATCACAGACCAACAGATCACCGAAGCTTCAGGACCTCAGAGGAGTCTTAACCCAACTCTCCTTATTATAGCGCTGAACAGAGAAGGATGTGTATTTTTTCCAGAATCTGTCTATATTGGTAAAGGATGAAGAATTAAAAACTTTTTTTGCAGGCATTTTTTTGGGTGTTTTTTTTTTTTTTTTTGTCATGAGGACATTTAAGAGCTTCTCTTTAAACAGGTTTCAAGTACACAATAGTGTCCACTCTAGTCACACTTGTTTGTCCTGCATGACTGAAGCTTGGTGCGCTTTGACCAGCATCTCCTCATTTTGCTCTCCTCCCAGACCCTGGTAATCACCGTTCTACACTCTGCTTCCACGAGTGAAGGGCACTATGTCTAATGAAATATGCCAGATGCAGAAAGGCTAATGCTGCATGATCTTGTTTGTAAGTGGAATCTAAAATAGTTGAACTCATAGAAAGAGAGACCATTTTAACCTGGATTACGGACTCAAATTCCAAGGCTTTTCTACTATGTCTATATTATAGCAAAGTAGGTTTGTTTTTTTTTTCAAATGAAATGTCTGACCATCAGAGGACAAAAATCTTTTCAATACAAATGTCTACACGGCTAAGGACTCTCATATTTCAGATAATTTAAAAAAATTCAGATAGTTGAGGTGACCAAAATTCGGCTCAATGAGAGAAAGAAAGGATACAATCCTGTTATTTGAAGCAATGGAATTAGATCTGAAGATAATAGGGTAAGAAAGAAGAGAGGAGACTAGACCAAAAAAAAAAAAAATAGAGCACTTTTTTTTTTCCTGAAATAAAAACATAATAAATCACCCTGCAAACAACTTATCTGTTACTGTTTTTTTTTTCCAGTCCTGTTACAGTTGGGTGTACTTTATGGCTTAATTTGAGGGGTTCAGATACACAGAAAGCCTCTTACATAAATAAAAATCTCTGTTGATTTTCCTAGATCCTCAATTTTCTCATCAGTAAAATCATTTAATTTTTGCAAAAAGTGAATTTCCTCTTTAAGGGTTTTTTGGGGTTTTTTTTTAGTGTGACCCAATGAGACTCGTACTTTACTATCCCAGCATTCAGTACCCATTACCCAGAACTGAAACTCGGAGTTTTTTATTGACACCTAGCAAACAGCAGAAAGCTATGCAAATGCTATATGAAATTTGGAATTATGTTATTGCCTTTTATCCAGGGTGTCTACAAAGAAAAGCCTGCCTTATGACTGTATTGAGGACAGGATCCATTCAGTTCCCCCCGTTTACGACGACAAGGAAAACATTTTTTTCTAGACCCAAATGTCTTCCTCTTAGACAATGAAAACTAGGTACCGGGATGTTTTTCTTTCTTTGGTCTTTCATCCACGTAAAAACATATATGAAGCATCATTTCCTACTTTGTATTTTTTCAAGTACAGTCTCTAAACAGTTTCTGACTTGCATTTTATTGTTTTATTGTATGTGTTTAGTTGTTGTTGCTGGCAGATCTCCCTAGTCCTTTGTGGGATGCGGTGGGTGAATACATTGGTTCCTGAGGTAGAGACTGGTTTTCACAGGCATATGGCGACCAGGAAGGTGGAGAGTAAGCACTGGTCAGGAAGGCTCAGTCAGAGTGGGACACTAACCAGGAGAACAAAGCAGTCTTAGGGGACAGGGCTTGAAAAGGGAGTATGGAAACTAGGGTTGGAGGGATGGCATCAGGAGTCAGGCTTGCAGAATGTGCAGGAGGTGAGGGGTCAAAACATTTATCCATTGTCCTCTTCAATTTGGCTGGTTGGGTCCTAATTCCTGTTGTTAAATAATGCTGCACTCCACATTTTGTAAAAATGCATTTTTGTTTGCATCTCGAAGCCCAGTCATACATTTACTGGGTCAAACGATGTCAGTTTTCTAATTTCAACCGATAATTAAGGCACCCAGTAGAGAGCCTGGGACCAGACGAGTCAGATCTCCGGAAATGGAAGCTACTTACTGTTGATTTCTCTTTTGAATTCATATATTCTCCTTTCTCCTCTGGCCAAATCACCTTAGAGGTTTCAGACTATCAGGCACAATGTCAAGTCAAGACCAGATGGCGAGCCTTCTATCTCGTGACTTCAGGGTTGCATTTTAGCAAATAAGCAAACTAGAAGCGGCTTATTCAGAAGAGCACAGCCTTTGAATTCAGGTTCAAGTGTCTTAAAGTTTGGCTGTGTGACCCAAAGCACCTTAACCTTTATGCACCCCAGAATCTTCTTCCACAGAATGGGGAGCATAAGACTTGCTTTGCAGTGGGGAGTTACTTGTTATGATCTAGTATTTTTTTTTACTGCCTGTCATTATGTGTCTATTTGTTTCTGCTCCTCCCTCCAAATGTGAACCTCTTAAAGGCAGGGATTATTTTTGGTCAAGAGTGTATACCCAGCTCCTATCCAGCGCATGTCAGTTATTCAATAATTCTTTTAAAAAAGATGAATGATGAATGACTGAATGAATGGATGGATGACCACTGCCTGATATGTGGCATTTACCCTACAAAGTACCTCTTCTCCTTTATTCTATCTCCAGCCTCACCTCAAATCCCCTCTTTACCCCCCTTATCCACTTTTGTTGATAATTCAACAAAATTCATATGCGAGCACATTGTAAACTTGAAAGCATTATCAAAATGTAAAGTATTAATACCATCGTAATGCTGATGTCATTTATGTAAGTGTGTTTCTCTGCCTGCTCTGATTGCTTTTAATATTATTTTTAAAGAAAGGGATGGTGCCAATTATTTTCTTAAACGCTGTGTGTGCTCAGTTAAAGTTTATGGAATGAGTTTTAATACAATAAAAATCACCTTCTCACTTGAATGTGTCTTGAGAAGACTGATATTTTACTTGAAAGGCAGGAGATATTAATCTGCCTAAGGCTTTCACTTCTAAATTACATGTATATCAAGATCTGCACATGGATATTTTACCTTTCAGGGACTGAAGGCTGAGCACTATAGAAAGTACATAATTATGTGTGTGCTAAGCTAAAGTTGCCTGCAATTGTGTCTTCAGGATGCCCTCACCTACCTTTGGGTTAGAAAGGTGAGCCTGCAGGGTTTCCCATCTTCACGGCTCCATTCTTCTTCACCCAAACACATGTACTGTCCACACTGCTCTCTGCAACACTGAATTGGAAGTCTAATGATATAATAATCAGCATGGGGAATCTGTCAGGTATTTGTAGGAAAAATAATTATCACATAAGAAGATGGCAGCTGCAGATGCCATGGGAGTTATTAAGAAGTTGCTAAGCAACATGTGTAAATATTGGGATTTTCCCATCTATCTTTCAGTTACTGCTTTCTGTTCCACTGTGGTCTAAGAGCACACTTTGTATAATTTGTGAAGAGGTATTTTATAGCCCAGAATGTGGTCTATATTGGTGAATGTTGTCTGTGAACTCAAGAAGAATGTGCATTCTGCTGTTGTTGGGTATAATATAAACATCAATTAGATACAGTTGATTAATGTTGCTATTCAATTCAATTGCATCATTACAGATGTTCTGCCTATTGTATTTGTCAGTTATTGATTGAGGGGTGTCAAAGCCTCCAATCATAATAGTGGATTTGTCTATTTCTCCTATTTTTATCAGTTTTTGCCTTGCTTATTTTGACAATCTGTTGTTAAGTGCACACGCATTAAGGATTGTTGTGTTTTCTCAGAGAATTGGCCCTTCTGTCATTATAAAGACCCTACCTTTATCTCTGGTAATCTTCTTTGGTCGGAAATCTGCTTTATTTCAAATGAATATATCTGCTCTAGCTTTCTTTTGGTTTATCTTTCTCTGTTGCATTACTTTTAATCTCTGTGTTTTTATATGTAAAGTGGGTTTCTTGTTCTAAAAAAAATACATGTTTTCTAAACTTATAGTTGGGTCTTTTAAAAAATTCACTTTATAGTCTCTATCTTTTAGTTGATGTTTTTAGACTATTTGCATGATCAGGTGGTTTGAACAATCAGGGGACTCTATTTCATCATTCTTTTATTTTGTCCTTAAAAATTCAGTTTAGAGAATAACCCTGAGAAGAACATTCAAGGTTTAAGGATAAGATTTCTTAAAACTATAAATTCAATTTTCTACTAGATAAGTTGACTCCAGAAGAAAAGGAGCAGAGATATGCTACACTGAATGTTACTTTAGAAACAAATTGGAGTGATTTATCATCAGGGATTTTTGATGTAATTGAAATCCCTGAACCGTCACTGTGAAAAGTGTAGAGATTCCCTGAACTTACAAGAGGGGATTCTTTCCTTGAGCTGTAAATTAAAGAAATTACATATATGTATACAATTTAATTCCCACACTTATTTTGCAGAATAAATATGAACATTAAATGTCGATCAATTTTAAAAGAGTAGTATCTCCTTGGTAGATGTAGAGAATGAGAGTGTGGGAGCATAAGTGACATCCATAAATTGTCAGAGTTGGCAAATTTGGGGGCTGGGATTAGAACCTTGATCACCTGAGAAATCTCTGTGTGCTGATTGTGTCAAACAGCAACCGTGAATGGTCTGGTAAGACGCTCCGTGAATAACAGGTACTCGGTAAGTGCTAATTTCTTTATGTACATTGTGGGGGAATGGTGGGGAGCATCTTGGGAATGACCCTTTAATTAGACAATAACACTAAAACCAATAAAAAAGATTTTATTGGTGTGCAAGACCCAGAATGTTTTACACATATTACCTCACTGAATTAGCTCCTGCCAGTTTCAAATGTCTTAAAATTTGTGGGCTTGACCATCTGGGTTGCCAGTTTTGGTTTGACAGGTGTCTTTGTTGTGAAAGTGAGATGGTACAAATTTATCTCAATGTTATATAAACAGACTCAAGTCAGGTTGTGAGGTTCCTGAAGTTTGTCTGAGAGAGCGCCCTCTTCTGGCCGGGAACTTGTCCTCCGTGTTCTCTTCCTTAAGCCTCTAACTTTTCCAGATTCTTACTGTTCAAATGACTATGAAACTTAAAGAGTAACCTCTTTTAAAAGGGAACGTTTGGTGTTTTAAAAGAGGACCAGCTTTAAACTAACGGATGCGTTTCAGGAGGTAGAATTCCAGGCATCAGCATGCAAATAAGGGAAGCTTTTTGGAGGTTAGGGACTTCCCTAGTGTCTAGAATATATGTCTCTTCCAAATCTTTGGGTAGCGGTTGAGAGCAAGAAGTCTCCTGAGGAACTTTTTCTTTTTCTAATTTCTCTTCCTGGAAGCACAACTTCAAACATTGGTTAGGATACCCATCAGAGGAACAGAAGAGAAAGGAAAAAATTTGGGTTAAATTTATAGAAAGAAAAAAAGACTACAGTAATGCATGGAGGAGAAATGCTAAAAAACGCTCCAGTCATCTGGTGGAGTATTGCATCCTGAAGGCTCTGAAATAAGACTGGTCAATACAAACAGAGAGAAAATGCTGGCCGATTGCATCCCCTCCCTCCCCTCTCTCGCCAGTCTGTTCTTTAACTACTGCATATGTTGTTTTATTCTGCTTTGAATGCAGTCTAATCAGACACATGTAGCCCCTTTCAAGTCTTCAAGTTGCTGTCTAATGAGACTGAGAGAATAAACTGGAAGTGTGTGTTTGTGGGCAGACACTTGAAATGAGGAGATAGAATGAGCCTGGCGGGGAGTGTAATCTTTAAGAAACTCGTTTCCGGTGCCTGTGCAGATCCATTGCTTTGGACGGTAGAGAAGGGGTTTTCAATGTCCACGGTTAGTGGTGTGTTTGGGGAGATGGTTCTCTATAGCCTTGGAGAAAAATCCCCTCATTTACTGCTCAAGTGTATCTGTGAAGGAAGGATTTGCAAAATCCAAAATTCACAGCTTTATAAGTTAATCACTCTCTGGGTATAAAGGATACACCTTCCTCATTTAAACTTTATAGAGGCAGAGATAATCTACATCCCAGTGGTCAGACCCTGAGATTCTCCAGGGTTGTTCCGGTTTGGGATTTTCCCCTGTGGTTTGTGAAGAAAACACACAGGAAAGTCTGGAATACACAGCACGAGATAAATACTTAATCATCTTAAATTCTGCCCTTTTTACCTCCAAATAACCTGTCAGCATAGAAAATCTCATAATTACTGAGTTTCTATTGTTTGCCAAGTGTGTGCTGGGCATTTTGTGTATGTGAATATATTAAATCTTCTAAACGGTCTGTTTGCAGATGAGTTGATGGGCACGAACATTCATGACATAGAGGGACACTTTGCACCACAGTCCTTGCATCATAAGCCCCTACCTTCTTCACATGATACATTGCAACCTTACCCTCAAGTGAAGGAGCAGGAAGTGCACATACTCTTCCTGGAATATTTTAGTTTTGTTTTATTGGAAGTGTGCACTTATTTTTAAAATTATATTTTATCGATTATGCTATTACAGTTGTCCCAATTTTCCCCCCTTTGCCCCTCTCCACCCAGCACCCTCCACTCCCTCAGGTCATCCCCACACCAGTCATGTCCATGGGTCATGTGTGTAAGCTCTTCGGCTACTCCATTTCCCCATGGCTATTCTGTAACTACCTATTTGTACTTCTTAATCCCCTCACCTCTTCATCCATTCCCCCACTACCCCCTCCTATCTGGCAATCATCAAAACCCTCTCCATGTCCCTAATTCTGTCCTTGTTTTTCTTGTTTGCTTAGTTTGTTTTTTAGATTGAATTGTTAATAGATATGTATTTTTGGCCATTTTATTGTTCATAGCTTTGATCATCTTCTTTTTCTGAAATAAGCCCCTTTGGCATTTCATATAATAATGGTTTGGTGTTGATGAACTCCTTTAGGTTTTTCTTGTCTGGGAAGCTCTTTCTCTGTCCTTTGCTTCTATATGATAGCTTTGCTGGTAGAGCAGTCTTGGTTGTAGGTCCCTGCTTTTCATGACTGAATACTTCTAGCCAATACCTTCTGGCTTACAAAGTTTCTTTTGAGAAATCAGCTGACAGTCTTATGGGAACTCTCCTGTAGGTAACTAACTGCTTTTCTCTTGCTGCTTTTAAGATTCTCGCTTTATCTTTAAACTTTGGCATTTTAATTATGATGTGTCTTGGAGTGGGCCTCTTTGCACTCATCTTGTCTGGGACTCTCTGTGCTTCCTGGAGGGAATAGACATGCAAGTCCAGGAAAGTGTGCACTTACGTAACACTGTTTAGTGCAGGAATGGAGAATGTCTTTTCCAAGGAGGAAACACATGTGTATAAAATCAACAGAGGAGGATAGGCTCATAAAAAAGAACCTCACCAGTTAAACATACCATTAAAATTTTATATATAAATATAAAATGAATGTCAATGAAAATGAAGTTAAAATTAATATAAACTTTAACTTAATGTAAATATAAAAATTTTAATTCATTTGCTTCATAAACATAGTCTACCATGTGTCACATGTATATTTTCCCTGGTGAAATAGCTGTCCTTTAATTTTTTTAATGTTTTGTTTGCCACAGGGATTTTAATGCTATTGTAGTCAGACTCATTCTTTTCTTTTTCTTTATGGTTTTGCTTTTAGCATTAAGTTTAGCAAGATATTTTCTACATCAACCATGCATATATATTTACCTGCATTTTCTAATGATCATATAAAGAATGTATAGCTCTTCCCTTATTTGCAACTTGTTTTATTTGGGGTAGTCCCTGCACATTTGAAGTCATCTTAAATTGTTTGAAACTAGAAAGAGTAAAGAGAAATAAATGGAAAACATTTTTAAAAAATTTATTTATTTTTAGAGAGAGGGGAAGGAAGGGAGAAAAAGAGGGAGAGAAATACTGATGTGAGAGAGAAACATTGGCTACCTCTAGTACACGCCCTAACCAGGGACCGAACCTGCTACCTAGGCATGTGCCCTGACCAGGAATCAAACTGGTGACATTCTGTTTTTTGGGACGATGCTGTGACCAACTGAGCCACACCAGTCAGGGCATAAGTGAAAACTTTTTATCTCTGTTTAAAAACTTTATTTAAATGTGTTCTAGAAAGTGTTTCTGGTAAAATTGAGTTTGTAAAAACTTATAAGATCACTTTATACATTAACCAGGCTAAGTCAGCTTCTGGTTTCTAAGGGGAAAGCGCTCAATTTCAGAGGTGGAAGATTTCTGAATGAGAGGGTAAAGCTAATCTTCACAGAGCTTTCTGTTTTTCTCCTGGAAGGAGCAGGTTCGTGAAACAGTGGTCTCTTTTTTCTTTTATCTACGGTTAGAAAGGAGGAGGTTGAAGAAGCCTCAGGGGAGCTTCACTGCTGTGTATCCAACAGACCCACACCAATGGGAAAGCGAATGCACTGGGCAGAGGACAGAGCCACGAAGGAACGAGAGAGGGACGGACCAGCAGCAGTGGTGCTGGACAACTCCCCTGGCAGCACCTGCCAGGAAGGAGGGGTGATTTGGAAGTGACAGCCCGAGGTATACCTCCCTGAGGTGATGGCAAATAATAACCAATGTGGGGCTGCAGGGGCTAATCCATTCGAGTACAGAAACAAAGGCCTTATAGGAGCAAAGGGTTCAGACGAGAGCAAGGGGAGCTCAGAGTGTGCTGATCGGAAGGGAGACAGCTGAGACACGGAGTCAGGTGCTGGGCTCACGGAGGACCGATGGGGTTGAAATCATGGAGATTCAGACAGAGTAGATGGTTTAGGCGACTGCAACTGGTAAGAGAAGAATATTGATGTGATACCATTTGACTCAAATTTTCCAGGTTTCTGTGTAGCTGAGATAGAAATGGCAGCAAAGGATAGTGTCCTTCTGCATTTGCTTAGCAAATCATTGAACAGCCCTCGTGGGAGTCCAACAGGGACACCTTGGAGAGACTGTTCAGTGGAGTAGGCATCTTGTTTTGTAATTCAACTCAACTATATACATTGTGTATCTTTCGAATTCTGCCGGATGCAAGGAGTAAGAGCCCTGCATGCGAAGGGCTGTTTGTTGTTGGGTGCGGAAGGCAGCGTTGGGGCAGAGCAAGGGATCTGGAGTCAGGAAGACCTAGGTCCGATGGGGGCTCTGCCTCCTACTTCCTGTAGGACGCTGGCAAGTCAGTGTTCCCTGTGGGGACCTCATTTCCTCATCTGTAACATAGGGACAGTGCTATGGGCATCATAGCACTGCAATGAGTATTTAATCAAATAACTTTTGTGCTTAATGCCCACTAAGCACCCAGTAAAAAGTGGTTGTTGTGATACCAGTTGCAAGAACAAGGCTACGCTGAAACGATTTTAAAAAAAAATAGTCTCTTCCCCCTTCTGACTATCCACGGTGGGGTCAGTAGACACATGACCATGAAAAATAACCTGCGGAATCAGCAGGGAGGAACCCCCACTTTCAGAAATGCACACAATATATCCCCTTTGCCTAAGCCGGTGTTGGAGGTGGATCGTTTGCAGCCACAGCAGCTTGGAGAAACATGTTTTCAATCATGAACTAAGAAAACACATTCTTCTTTTCCAACACCTTCCACAAGGCATCTTTGATTTCTTTGTTCCTCAAACTGTAGATGAGAGGGTTCAGCATGGGGATCACCAGCGAATAGAACACAGACACCAGCTTGTCCCTGCCAAGCGTGTAATGGGAGCTGGGTCGCAGGTACATGAAAAGGGCTGTCCCAAACAACAGAGTCACCACCATCAGGTGTGAGGCACATGTATGGAAGGCTTTCCTTCGGCCTTCCCCTGAGCGGATCTTCAAGACAGCAGCCACTATGTAACTGTAGGAGAGGAGGAGGAGGAGGAATGATGTCCCCCCAACAGTGACCACCACGAAGAAATTCACCAGCTGACTGGGGAAGGTGTCAGAGCAAGAAAGTGCCAGGATCGGGGGGAGGTCACAGAAGAAATGGTTGATGATGTTGGGTCCGCAGAAGTCGAGCCGAAATACAGAGCTGGCCTGGATCAGGGAGCTCAGGAAGCCACCAGTGTATGCGCCAACCACCAAGCGTGTGCAGAGGCCCTGGGACATGATGACAGTGTAGAGCAGGGGTCTGGAGATGGCTACATATCGGTCGTATGCCATGGCATTCAGGAGGAAGCACTCAGTTAGACCCATGCCAATGAAGAAAAAAAACTGAGCAGCGCAGCCCAAGAATGATATGGTCTTCACCTCTTGGAAAAAGTCTGCGAGCATCTTGGGAGCCACGGCAGAAGAGTAGCAGATGTCAATGAAGGACAAGTTGCTGAGGAAGAAGTACATGGGCGTATGCAAATGGGTGTCACCTCTGATCAGAAAGATGAGGGCCAGGTTCCAGGTCACGGTCACAAGATAGATGCCCAGGAAGGTGACAAAGAGGAGGACCTGGAGCTCTGGATGGTCTGCAAATCCCAGGAGAATGAATGTGGTCACTGAAGAGCTGTTCCAGGCCTTAGTTGTGGATATGTCCCCCATGAATCCCTAGGACATGACAAGATGCAGATCGGGGACGATAATGCTAAACCATTTTACAGGTGATGGCAACAAACAATTATGAAACGCATGAAAGAGAGGGCAGGGTATTTCAGAGAATTACAACTGTGTGCAAAGACTCTCTTTTCTCCGAAGGTAATTGTAGCCATTGCCTTAAATATTGGCTGTTTGATACAGTGCTGGAGGCTGATACAGGCTTAAACTCTGGACTCAGACTCCCTCTGATCAACTCCTGCTCCACCATTTAGTAGTTGTGCTACTTTGGGTGAGATATTTAACATCTCTAGGCTCCCATTTCCTTATCTTTAAGATGGGTGACAGTACTTACTTCACACATTTGTGTTAAGAATTCAATAAGGTACACCCTGGCTGATGTGGCTCAATGGATTGAGCACAGGCCTGCAAACCAAAGGGTTGCCGGTTCGATTCCCAGTCTAGGTTACATGCCTGGGTTGCCGGCCAGGTTCCCAGTGTGGGGTGTTTGGGGGTGGCAACCACACATTGATGTTTCTCTCCCTCTCCTTCTCCCTCCCTTCCCCTCTCTAAAAATAAATAAATAAAATCTTAAAAAAAAAGAATTAAATAAGGCAAAGTGTGTAAAGTGCATGACACATCTTAAATCCTCAGTGAAAGTTATTATTAGGACAGTTTTGTGTGTCCCAAATGTGTCATGTCATGCCCTCAAATACCTATTCATCTAATTCTTTTTTAAAAAAAGATTTATTTATTTTATTTTTAGACAGAGGGGAAGGGAGAGAGAAAGAGAGGGAGGGAGACATCAATGTGTGGTTTCTCCCCCATGTGCCCCTCACTGGGGACCTGGCCTGCAACCCAGGCCTGTACCCCGACTGGGAAATCAAACTGGCAACCCGTTGGTTTGCAGGTCGATGCTCAATCCACTGAGCTACACCAGCTGGAGCTCATCTAATTCTTTTTTGAATTTTAGTATAGAAATAGTGAAACCAGCAGAGGGACCATTTTCTGCTATGTAGCTGTGAAACAATCAGACATTTAGAAGGTTTTTATTCTAAAGAATTAGACCAGATATGTATAAAATGTTCTTAGTTGTCAAATAATAAATCTGAATATGCTAATGTAGTCCCGGCTTCAAATTTGTCTTCAATATGAGCTCTCTTAGTTATTTAATTGTTAAGAATATGAGCTCTAAATTTGGATTGCTGGGATTTAATTCTTAGCTTTACAGCTTAATAGATGTGTCGTATTGGACAAGTCACTTGAACTCTCTCTGATTCTAATATCAGAGACAATAATGGCACTTACTTTGTTATTAGGATGTATGTATTTATGTGCACATGTATCTATCAATTTCTCTACCTATCAACCTTTCCTCTCCTTTAGAATATGCGTGGCCCATAGTGTGTTCTATATATTGTTAAAAATCTAAATTGCTAAGTATCCTCAATAAAATTCTTAGAATTTTCAGTGTATAAAGCATCTGTCAAGATAAGGGACTTGATTCCATCCAATCCCTGTCTGTAAGAATTCCCATCACCCCCTCACACATCTACACTAGGTCTCGATGCACGCAAATCAGAAGAGAACGCCTGCTGTCAGCAGGTCTCTGAAGCCAAGGTCTCTCCCTGCTGCCGCACAGGGAAAAGTGTGGTCAGAGGGGTTGGTGACTCACACTGCATGGTCCTTTAATGGCTCTGCGTGTACCTGATTCTTCTTCCAGCCTTGATCCAAACAATTTGGAAATCAACAAAATTACCTTACTTGTCTTTTAAACTATATTTAAAGTGTACAAATGACTGAAGAAATGGAAAGAGTCCCTTTCCACGTAGGGCGAGAACTCAAAAGACACCCAGACTTTAATCCAAGAAATAAGATTTGGAGGGTAAAATTCAAGCTATCAGTTAGAAAAGGGATGGTTTTAGAGGTTAGTGGTCTCTTCCATATTTGGACAACAGGTCCCAATCGCAGCCCTTCCAAACTGCTTTTGAGATTATTTGCTAATGTTATCGTTGGGGCTGTGTTCAAAGGCATAGCAATTCCTTCGGAAATGTCATTCCCTCTTCATTACCTTCCTCATTGCAAGGGGTCAAACATGGTCCAGGAAGCCCATCAAAGTTGCAGATTAAGGTTAAGACTGGGACTGAATCTGGGGCAACACAGAATAGAGAAGCGCACAAAGAAAAACTGAAATCCAAAGAACTCTTTAGTTGTTACCATGGGTTTGTAGATGTAGGTGCTTTATAAAGGGAGATTAATTCAGGTATGAAGACAAAAAGTAGATGACGGACGATCACACTCACCCTGTTTCCTCTTCCTCTGTCTGTCCTTGAGCAGACACTTGCCTTTAGTTCTGCTTTGGAAGGATTTTAATCAGGCTCCAGTAACTGTTTTCTATCCCCAAAGTGTTAGTAAGTTTTGAGAACAAGCCTGAAGCTGGTTTGTTCATCAAAGATAAAAATATTCACTTGGTGCATGGAATATGTGTTTGTGGGCAGGAAAGTTGAGGGGCAAGGTACACAGAAAGAAGAGGGGGGATGTAATCTTTCAGAAGTTCTTTTGGTATCTGCTAATATCTGAATTTGGAGTCTTTTGGGGAATATTTCAAAGCTGGGGAAGGGCAAATTTGAGAGAGTTTTTTTCCTCTCTCCTTGGAGATGTTTCATCACTTTTGCCCTTGAGGGTCTCTTTTGAAAGAGAAAGGAATGTATCAGCCAAACTTTACAGATTTGTAGTTAATTGATCTCTGGGGTGGTGTGGAGAGCATATACTCATATAAATGCTCTGAAGACTGTGCTTATTAAGCTCCATCCCAATGGCGGGCTCCCCCTCCCCCAAGGCTAATCAAACTCTCTTCTGGTATATATGGTGAACAAAGGCAGCACAGCGGTGATGGGGAAGATATGCTCCTATCTTATTCTGCAAAAGGAAACAGGGTTGCAAATATATACTCTGTCCCATTTCTTCTTAGAACTTCCGTGGTCTGGAGTATGTTGAATGGGTGGGGACTCAAGCTTATAAAGCTCCTACTATGTGATTAATACCGTAGGTGCTTTATGTACCTTAATTCAGAAAATCCTCCAACAACCCCACCCCCCACCCCTGCCACGGCAGGAGAGGAAACTGAAGTTCAGAGAAGCTAAATAAGTTGTTCAAATTTCATAGCTAGTATGAGATTGATCCAATATTTGAACCCAGGACATTGTGACACCGGACGCTGCAGAAGAATATACAGCGCGTGTATTTATTTTGTATCTGATTTGCCAGTGAGTGTGTTGAGATGGTCAATCATATCCCTCAGTTCATGAGTCCATTCTTTTTCCACAGCAGCCTCCCATCTCCCTCTAGAAGAGAGATATCAGATACAAGGCATTTCCCATAAATTAAAAAAAGAAACAAATCTTGCTCCGAAATAACATGACATAACACATAGCTGTAGGACTTTTATTCTATGGAGGGCCACCTACAAATAAAAAATAATTTGGGTCCAGACCCTCAACAGAAAAAAGTTTCTAATTTACGTGTGTGGAGATGGAGATTAGAAAAATGAAAAGATTTGACTCACTTGTTTCTTAAACTGAGAATATTGAACTTTGATGAGAACTGAAACAGGAACACTTGAGTAGACTCAAATGAAGTTGATAATCTTGAAACCCCAAAGAACCCCAAGCCTTTCTAGCCATTAGAATGGTTCCCTTTAAACTGTCTGAAGATACTAGCTTTGCCTTGTTCAATGATTCTCTCTCTGTCTCTCTTTTTTTTAATCCTCACCCGAGGATATTTTTCATTGCTTTTAGAAAGAGGGGAGGGGTGGGGAGAAAGCAAGAGAGAGGGAGGAAGAGAAAGAGAAACATGTATTTGAGAGAGAAATATCGATGGGTTACTTTCTTGTACGTGCCCCGAATGAGGATCCAGCCTGCCACCTGGGTATGTGCGCTAACTGGGAATCAAAGCCACAACCTTTGGGCCCATGGAACGACATTCAACCAACTGGTCCACACTGGCCAGGGCGATGAGTATTTCCTAACCTCATGTGAAACACTTTCATTGCACAGGCAGGTGAGTGTACCTGCAGGCCCACCAAACCATCCTTCATTGCTGTCAGGCTAGACCCAGATATCAGGATGTCCCAGGAGGACAACTGCAAAGCATGACCTTTGAGAAGAGAAACTATCCCTCCCAACCTTAAAAGATCCTGCCGAATTATTTTGGGAAAATCCTGGAGGAATATACTTAGAACAGACTCTAAAAATATTAACAAGAAGGACAGATTAAAACATTAGTTTGGGTGAAATTTTATTTATATACTCTGGATTTTGGATTTATTGTCCAAAATTGATCATCAGGGAGTGACTATAGCTCTTTGTTTGTTAGATTGTAGCCTGAATTCAACAGTTTGAGATGACAGATCTTCCGTGGCTCAATTCAGAGAAAAGAATCCAGGGTCTTAGGGAAATGGGAATGCGACAGTAGGTTTGTCATGTCTGATCTACACACTAATCCTCATCCTAACCATGTTGGCATAGAGGGCTCAGAGGGAAGTCCCTTCACTGAGGCACTGAGGCTCGACTGAAAGGGGAGAGGCAGGCTCTTCGAAGAGCGGCATGGCGGGGTGGCCGTGAGAGATGCTGTTGTTGAGGCCGTGTCTTGATTCCACTGTGCGGGCAAGTGGCAGTGTTAACCTCCAGAGACTAGGTGGGCAAAATTAATGCACAGGGCGGCAGGGTTCATACTGTCCGAATCTGGCTTTATACCCTATCGTCATGCATTTGTGAAGTGCCCACATCGCTGTGCGCAAAGCAGTCTGTTTCTTTTTATTGCTGAGTAGTTTTCCTTTGTATGGATATAACACGATTTGTTTAATCATTCTACGCTTGAGGGATTTTTGTTCAGTTATGGGTCAGGACTTTTTAATAAGCTTTTTATTTTGAAAAAAATGATAGGTTTGTTTAAAATGGTAGCATACCTGTGAACTTGTGACTTATCTGTTCTTAATTACCTTATCCTTATCTAAATTTACCATTTTCTTTAAGTATATTTTATTGATTATGCTATTACAGTGGTCCCATTTTTCCCCTCTATTCCCCTCCACCCTGCACCCCCCTCCCACCAGCATTCCCCTCCACCCTTAGTTCATGTCCGTGGGTCATACATATAAGTTCTTTGGCTTCTCCATTTCCTATACTATTCTTAACCTCCTCCTGTCTGTTTTGTACCTACCAACTATGCATCTTTTTCCCTGTGCCTTTTCCCCCACTATCTCCCCCTCGCCCCTCCCCACTGATAACCCTCCATGTGATCTCCATTTCTGTGATTTTGTTCCTGTTCTAGTTGTTTGTTTAGATTGTTTCTGTTTTTTAGGTTCAGTTACTGATAGTTGTGAGTTTGTTGTTATTTTACTGTTCAAAGTTTTGATCTTGTTCTTTTTCTTAGATAAGTCCCTTTAACATTTCATAGAATAAGGGCTTGGTGATTTAACTTGACCTTATCTGGGAAGCACTTTATCTGTCCTTCCATTCTAAATGATAGCTTTGCTGGATAGGGTATTTTTGGATGTAAGCCCTTGATTTTCATGACTTTGAATACTTCTTTCCAGTCCCTTCTTGCCTGTAAGATTTCTTTTGAGAAATCAGCTGATAGTCTTATGGGAACTCCTTTGTAGTAACTGTCTCCTTTTCTCTTACTGCTGTTAAGATTCTCTCCTTATCTTTAATCTTGGGTAGTGTAATGTTGATGTACCTTGGTGTGTGCTTCCTTGGATCCAACTTCTTTGGGACTCTCTGAGCCTCCTGGACTTCCTGGAAATCTATTTCCTTTACCAGATAGTGGAAGTTCTTCTTCATTTTTTATTCAAATAAGTTTTCAGTTTCTCGATCTTCCTCTTCTCCTTCTGGAACTCCTATGATTTGGATGTTGGAATGTTTAAAGTTGTCCCAGAGATTCCTAAGGGTCTCCTCATTTTTCTGAATTCTTGTTTCTTCATTCTGTTCTGGTTGAATGTTTATTTCTTCCTTCTGCTCCAAATCATTGATTTGAGTTCAAGTTTCCTTCCCTTCACTGTTGGTTCCCTGTATGTTTTTGTTTACTCCACTTTGCATAGTCTTCACTTTTTCCTCTATTTTGTGACCAAACTCAGCCACTTCTGTGAGCATCCTGATTACCAGTGATTTGAACTGTGCATCTGATAGGTTGGCTATTTCTTGATCAATTAATTCTATTTTTTCTGGAGTTTTGATCTGTTCTTTCATTTGAGCCATAGTTCTTTGTCTTGGTTCTCTTGTTATGTTGTAAGGGGCGGAGCCTTAGGTGTTTTCCCCGGGTGGGGCAACCCATGTCACTGCCTTGTCAGTGGAGGAGGGGTCAGGGAGGGAACTGTGCCACTTGCTCAGCCCTCACCTGGCTTTCAGTCACTTCCCCTGCTACCCACAAGCAAATTGGGTCCTTCTGGTGCTGATTCCCAGGTGTGTGGGTTTGTGTACATTCTGGCACCCTGTGGGTCTCTCCAATGAACTCTCCTGTGAGGCTTGGAGTTTCTCTTGCCACTGCAACTCCCACAGGTTTTTACTGTCAGAGGTTTTAAGGCTTTCTTTTCCCATGCTGGAACCCTAGGTTGCATGGCCTGTCTCTCTCCCCAGCTATTCTTCTCAGTTTATCAGCATGCAAATGTGGGACTGCCCAGTCTGTCCATCACAGCCTGGCTGCACTTCCTCTCTGCCCTGACTGCCTGTCTCCACCCCTCCTACCAGTACAGATGAATGTTTCTTTAACTCCTTGGTGGCCAGACTTCCATACAGTTCAATTTTCTGGCAGTGCTGGTTGTTTTTGTTTTTAAATTTGTTGTTGTCCTTCTTTTGGTTGGGCGAGGAGTCTGAGTGTATCTTCCTACACCTCTGTCTTGACCCAAAGTCTCCCTAAATTTACCATTTTCAAAATGCTCAGTAAGTTGCCTATCATCCTGGTTTCATTTCTTTCCCAGAATTGAACTGCATGATAGTATTGAGTTCACGTACTTGCAGAGTATGCGGTACCATGCTTACAGTGTGGTGAGAATATAATGTGTTGAGGATGATTAATTATTATTACAATGCTGGGCTCTCATGTGGATTTTAGCCCCCCAAGTTCACCTCTTAAAACTGACCCTACAATGTAGGCATACTTCCACCAGGTGGCAGCACCATTTCATAGCAGGTGTCTAAACAAGTAGGCATCTGTGCAGACAATGGTTTGTGGATACAGTTATCTCAGTTGTAATCGTACGGAGTTCTTAGAGGTCTTCTACCTTCGCTCTTTTGTTTAAGAGTGAAAAACTGAGAGCTAGCGGGAGGTCAAGAGCCTAATCTTCCACAGCGGAATGGGAAATGGAACTCTGGCTCTGTGACTTCTAGCTTAGTACTTTCTTCTTGTAAACATATTTAAAATACCTCTAAAACCCGTAACTGTACTTTCATATCATACCTTGTCTTTGTTTGGAATGCCTGGTGAAAAGACATTGGATCTACATGGGTTGACGTTTATCCTCATCACCACTGCAAGAAATACAAACTGAGATGACTTTTCAAACTCCAGTTTGAGAATCAAGATTGTATTTTATTGCTAAGCATCTCCAGATTTTTTCCTGGGCTTGGCTTTGAAACAATGAAAATAATGGCATTAAAATATGCTAAAATGTTAAACAAATATGGAAGCAAATCATGTTTTAGGAGAAGCTGTCAGTAAACAAAATCAAAAATGAAATGAAATTTGAGTTGAATCTCAAAGAAATGTCCCCTAAACATTTGTAATTTTATATGGAGTTTATTTGCTTTTATGTGCTAGTTACTTTCACACTTTTCTGATGGTCACTTAAACTGCTTTAAATTCTTATATTTAATCATATTTGAAGTTTATTATTTTAAAGTAAGGGTATGGAGAGTTTATGGTTACATCAAGGTTAATTTAATACAGCAACTTTTCCCCTTGCTCTCAAATTTCTTGTAGAATGCGTTGACAAGTCCACTGACTGTTCCTATTCTTCATTTTCCTGTCCATTGCAGACATGCTAATTTATCATTTGTTCTTTATTTTTGAGCTTTTCAAGCTTACTTTATAGATCACCATTATCACTATGATCCGAATTGGCGTGGTAGATGAAATATCTTACCGACCTCTTCTATTAGTCCTTTCTAATCCTAAGAAAATGTACAGATCATCATTAGGGGCTTACCTGGATCTTAATTCAGTCCCAAACTCTTTGACAGGCCGGTGGGCTTGACTCTCCCAGCGTCAGTATCTGCTGAGCCAGTCTGTCTCCAGTGCCGGCTAAGAGTGCTTCTCTGGCTGAAGAACTTCCTGGTCGCCTCTTGTTCTCAGCCTATTTCGGGGGCACTTGTCCCTTTCTCTTTCCATGTGCTCAGTTACTAAATTTCTTTTCCCAAATTTGGTCTGTTACCTTGTGTGTCAAGAGTCTTCGTAATTATATTCCTTCACATAGGAGCTCTTTCTGTCATTTAATTAATTTTTATTCTCAGACTAAGGATTGCTAACTTGATTTCCATGAAACTGATTAACTCCTTTTTGTAAACCTTATTCTTAGAGAAACAGTTTCAGAAACAGGAAATCAGGGTCTCCCAATTTCAGACTTTCAGAGCTTGAGGGGTCCTTGGAGAGTTAGCCCAATATACTCAGGCCCAGTGGTGGGAGGTAGGAGGGGTTAAAGGAGTTGCCCACGGTGTCAAGTCCAGGTCCTATCAACACCGAACGTAGTAAAGAGTAAAGGAATTGTTTTTATCGCAATAAAAATTAGTCACAATAAAAAGGAAGGAAAGAGCTTTTGGCCATGACCCTAGAGGCGGAGCTAATGATGGTATTAGTTAACATTCACTGAGTGAATGACCTTGGGCTCTGACCTCCCTATTGACACCCCATTTCATTACCACAATAACTCTTCGGAGGTAGATATGACCGTTCTTATACCAGTTTTACTAGTGAAGAAATTGATACTTTAGAGATTTAAAAACTGTGTACGTGTTTATATGGATAAAATGCCAGAGCCCAACATTTGAACACAATTCTCTCATTTTAAACACTGTATCTCAGTATGAGGATTAGTCTGTTTGTGTGAGGCTTGCCTCCCAACGAAGGGGCTCGTCAAGCGGGAGGCTGCCCACCAAAGCAAAGGAAGTCCTCCTGGACTCAGAGCAGGGAAAGCTCCAAGGAGACCAAGGAAGGGGGCTGTGAAGGAGACTCCGGCGATGGGTACTTGGTCCTTCCCCCGCCTCTCCAGAGAACAGTTAACCCTTAGACACTTTAGCTCTAATCATTGCTGAGCTCTTCTTCTGGACCCAGGGGTGAGCGACTGGGCAGCCAGGTGGAGGGAGAGCGTGGCTGTTCCTGCCCATTAAAATAATGAACGACCAAAGGCCACTGTGAAGACTTGGTAATAAAGGAGCAGGGACTCTGAAAGTAGACATCACTATGTGCATGAGGTCAAAATATAACAGACTGACCCAGAAACCAGGCGTAGAGCAGTGGGAAATGCAGGGAGCTGAAGCATGCAAAAATGTTATTGGAACAAAGAAACCACTGATTCTTCTCCTGTGTCATGAGATCTCAGGACTCTGATGCCTGAAGGAATTCAGTAAGTCCCAGCTCCTTCTTCCCACCTCATTCATCCATCACACGACAGCTATAAAGTTGCAGCTTCTCTCACATTTTACCCGTAAAAGGGGCAGAGTAACTCCACCCACTTCCAGGGAGGATTAAATGAATCAGTATAAACCAAGTCCTCAGAACGATGCCTGGTACTCAAAAGGCCTAAATAAGTGGTTGCAATTCTGTCCTATATTCCATTATATATCATTAAAATGGAGCACCCATTATAAGCCAAACACTCTGCTAAGCTCTGTGAAGGAACAGTGAAAAAATTCATTCATTCAACAAATATTTACTGTACCTATGACCCAGACGCGGTACTAGGGACTGAGGAGTGATCAATAAAGAGGACACGCAAAACTGCCTGGCTGCCTTTGGGTAGCTTGCACTCTGGTGGGGAGGGTTTCATCAGGATAGGATACACCAAACTCCTGTTTTTTCCTCTTCGTTAGGGGTAACGGATTAATGTCACAGTGAAGAGTCGTTTTGGTCCTTCTTGCTTTGGCTGCCCAGTCAGTGGTGACTCTGGGGAGAGTTAACGTTTTTAGAAAACACAAAGCTAGGGGCAGTATTTATTTTAACAACTTTACTGAGATAACTTTAACATATAGAAATTGTACATATGTGAGGTGCACAAATTGACATTTTTATACTTCTGCATATGCTGTGATGAGATGATCACAATAAAGCTAAGCCCATCACCTCCACTTAGTTACTCTCGTCTGCATCTGTGTGTTGTGTGTGTGGTGAGGAGATTTAGTTTAAGATTGACCCTCTTAAAAAACTTCAAGGATAAAATACAGTAATATTAATTCCTGTCACCGTGCTGTACGTTAGACCTCCCAAACTGATTTATTCTGAATAACTGAACCTTTGTATCCTTTGACCAATACCTCTCACCCCCTGACTCGCCCCCAGTCCCTGACAACCCCCATTCTGCTCTCTACTTTTATGAATTTGACACTTTTTTTAAGGTTGCACATACAAGTGAGATCATGCAGAGCTTGTCTTTCTGCACCTGGCTTGTTTCGCTTAACATCATGCCCTCCAGTTTCATCCATGTTGTTGTCAATGACAATATTTCCTTCTTTTAAAATTCTGAATAATATTCTATCCATCTCACATTTTCTTTGTCCATTCACCTACCTGTGGACACTTAGGTCGTTTTCATATCTTGGCTATTGTGAATGATGCTGCAGTACACATGGGTGTGCTTTGAAATACTAGTTTCATTTCCTTGGGGTATTTACCCAGAAGTGGGATTGCTGGATTATTTGGATAGTTTTATTTTTAATTTTTTGAGGAACCTCCACACTGTTTTCCATGACGTCTGCACCAATTTTCATTCCCATCACCAGGGCCCAAGGGTTTTCTTTTCTTTACATCTTTGCCGACACTCATCTTTTGTTTTTTTTTATCTATAACCATCCTGAAAGGTGTAAAGTGATATCTCCTGCTTTTGATTGGCGTTTCCCTGATGCTTAGTGATCTTGAGCAACTCTTTGGGTAGAACAGTTTTTAACATGATGAATGACAGAGAGACACAATTGGATAATTGCAATTGGTTGCAAACATGCACAAGTGGTCGAATTCCATAAAATAAGAAAATACCAATGGCTTGAATTTTACCACTGAGTCTTCCCCAGGGCATGTCTACCTTTTTATAGCCATTTATACTTTTCTGTTTTCATCTTACACCATCAGTACCAGCCTGTCTTTTTTAATGCAAAATGTGTCTAGGTTTATCTCCTGTGTTAAAAATAATAATCTGGTCTGGCCGGATGATATCAAAGTTGTCTCTTACCTATTTTTTCTATTTATTCTTAATTTTTTAAATTTTATTGACTTTACTGGGGTGACACTGGTTAAAAAAATTACATCGGCTTCAGTTGTACAATGCTATAATATACCATCTGTGTGTTCACTGCCCCACGGTCTCCTGCCTATTTTTAAATATGATTCCTCAGTATTTAATGACTCTCCAGTGTTTCTTGCTCAGGAAACACTGATTTCTGCCTGTCCCAGACCACCATAGCTGACCCAGTTTCAGTTGACTTTGGTGTTTCTTCTCTTCTCCCCCAGTAGGGGTGTGTTTGTAGTCCTTCTGTCCTATCGTGGTGCTGATGGGCTTAGCCTAAATTTTGATCTTTCTAATGCAGTGAGTTGTCATGTAATTAGAAAAAATGTCTAGTTTTAAGCATATACATATATTTCTCTTAGTTTTACTACCTAAAAAAATGGACTGTTTTTATTATGAATTGAATTTCCTTCCTCAAAATGGAATATATTGAATAATATAGCTTTTTGTATTTAGCTCTTGTTTTAGATTTTCATGTTAAATGTATATAAATATAAGAAACTCCTAATTTTATTATTAATCTGAGTTTATATCCTCAAGTGAGAAAGTCTAAACGGCCATGAGCAACCCAAGTCCAAGGAAACATTGAGACTCACCTGGTTCAACCCTTTTATTTTTCAGTTGAGAAAATGAGGATCCAAAGAGGTGAAGCGGCTTTTCCACAGTCTCCAGAAAGTTAGCAATGGAGCCACGCATAAAACTTGGATTCCTGACTCCCAGTCACTCTCTACTCTATTAGACTGATTCTCCTCTGGTCAATGGGTTGTATAACACACAGGTTTTAAGTAGGGCCATGGATTATCATAGCCTGGCTTCCTCTGAGAAGACTTCCCCTAGCAGGTGGCTGGGACAATAGTTAATTTGGTGTTGCTTGTCATATAATCTTCCAGGAAGTAGCCACGTACATTGTAACAAGCAAAATCTAACTGATCGCGGGATTGCTTCTTTCCTTTATGCAGGAAGCAGGTCTATGGCTTTAGGAAGGAACAACACAACTGTGACAAAATTTATCCTCCTCAGACTGTTGGATCATCCTCAGATGGAGGCTTTCCTTTTTGTGTTATTTCTGGGGATTTACCTCCTGACCTTAGCCTGGAACCTGAGCCTCATCGCCCTCATCAGGGTGGATTCCCACCTCCACACACCCATGTACTTCTTCCTCAGTCATCTGTCCCTCCTAGACATCTGCTGTGTGTCTTCCACAATTCCCAAGATGCTGTCCGACGTCATCACAGAGCAGCAAACCATTTCCTTTGTTGGCTGTGCCACACAGTACTTTGTCTTCTGCGGAACGGGGCTGACGGAATGCCATCTTTCGGCAGCCGTGGCGTATGACCGTTATGCTGCAATCTGCGGCCCCTGCTCCACACAGCCCTCATGTCCTAGACACTCTGTTTAAGGGTGGTCGCGGAGGTCTAGGCGGGTGGATTCCTTTGCTCTCTCATTGAAACATACTCTGTCTACCATCATGATTTCTGTGGGCCCAACCTGATCAACCACTTCTTCTGTGACCTTCCTCCACTCTTGGTTCTGTCTTGCTCCAACACCTTCACCAGCCAGGTGGTGAACTTCACTGTGGGTGTTGTCCTCAGAGTGATGTCTGTCCTTGTGACCCTCATCTCTCATGGCGACATTGTTGCTGCTGTCCTGAAGATCAACTCTGTCAAAGGTAGGACTGAGGCTTTCAGCCCCTGTTCCGCTCACCTGACGGCTGTGACTCTCTTTTATGGTTTTGGTCTCTTCATGAACGTACGACCCAGTTCCAGCTACTCCCTAAACCAGGACAAGGTGGTCTCCATGTTCTATGCTCTGGTGATCCATATGTTCAACCCCTTCATCTACAGTCTTAGGAATAAGGAGATTAAAAATGCCATGAGGAAAGCTGCAGAAAGGGTTCACGTGCTGTCTCACGGGCATTCATTTTTCCGACCTGGAGCTAACAAAGACAATCAAGCCATAGGCTAGGTCAGTTGTGCTGACTTTCATGTTGTTTTGGACCAGTCGGTCTACCCCATGATTTTTGCTGGTCAGACTTTTTCCCACTAGTCCCCTAACCAGTTTATGTATTGGTTCTTGGAAAACAAGTTGGCCATTTTGGATTTCTAGAACAAATAAAATTGCATAGGTTGAGATTATAAATGTTTGATTTAGCACAAAACTTTACCATGGTTAAGACTGAATAACCTAAACATTAAAATAGAGTTTGTGTCTGTAGGAGAAAACATCGAAAGAATGTGAGTCCAGCATTCGGCGGCGGGGTGGTTCTTAACGTAGGATAGGGATTTATAGCTTGATAACCTGAGAATGGGGACACTTTTTCCAGAACAGCTGCCTGCCCCTCTCACGAGGCTCTACCACGCTTCTCTTCGGGCCCATGAGCAGACAGCTTCCCCTCCTCGAGAATCGTGACTATCATGAGTCTGGGACTCATGGGTGTAGTATTGACTCTTTAGAAGTATTCAGGCAGGACAGAGATGGCAAATTTCTGATTAAGGCCTTAATGACCAAACAAATAGGACAATCACATGGCTAATTCCATCGGTTACGCAAAAATTGGTCTCTATCATGATTTGGACAAAACCAGGGAGTCACCGTTTAAGTCCAGAGTAACAGCTATCTAACCAGCCCTCGACAGTTTCTCAGGGAGCCGAGGAAGAGGAGCACACCTTCGCTTGGGGCGAAAGGTTCTGTTTTTGCCAGTTTTGTGGTAAATGCTAGAAGAGAATTTAGTCAAGGAATTTAAGAGAGTGAATTTTTTCCTCCACTTTTTCTCAGAACTTATGTGTCTTTGAACCATCAGTAAAAATCTGGAATTTATTTATTCAGCGGTGGCCTCTCTTGGGTAGTCTGTAAATAACTGAGTAAATAAGCATCAGCCTAAATGCCCTTGGGCAAGTTGTTTGGGTTTTGTCTGCCTTGGTTCTTCATCTGTACAATAGCAGTAACACGGGCTTATTGTGAAGAATTAAATGAGTCAGTATATGTAAACACTTATAATAGCGTTTTTTTGTGTATCACAAGTGCTAAAGGAATGATATTATTATTATTATTTTTATTTGATGACTTATCACCATCTGAGCCAAAGAAATAGAAAACATTTCCTTAGCTTGGCCGAGACTGTGATCTTTGTGATGGCTTCGATGCATTGGAAAGTGGATGTGCAGACTGCAGAAAAGACTGGTGAAGAATTTGCTGTGCTCATAAGTCATCAGACCTGTGACTGTTAATTTCATTGCTGTCATTTTGCAGGCCTGAGGACTTACGCAAGTTACAAGCTCCATTTTCCTCACCTGCAAAGGGAGAATAAATATTGTGTCTACCTCCTAGAATTCATACAATTAAGTGACAATATGCATGAAAAGGGCTTAGCCTATTATCTGGTATTAGTCAATTTTGTATAAATCAGGAGAAATCCAGGTTAATGTGCTAAAGAGAGACAAATTAAGTAGCTTTGCACTGTCTACTCAAATTGGGACATAATAGCCTCAGTAAAAGGTACCTCTTGTCAGTGCTACTTCCTTTGTATAGAGGACGCAGTCCTTAGGGGAATAGAAAAAACTCAAGTTCAAAGGGAGCGACCTCACATGGAAATGTTACCTTTTGCCAACTCTTTCACCTACCTTGGACTCCTTGTTCTTTTCCTTATAATCATTTTCCCCTTGTTTTTATCCACACTCTAGTTCCCTGAGCTCCTACCCTTCAATGTTCCTTTGGTAGTTAATTTGAAAGTCTCCTCCTGCCAAAAGTCATCGGGACAAATCAAAACAATAAATAAAATCAGCTGTCACTGATGTATGATCATCTCCACTTTTTTTTTGGTGAACAAAGACTGAATCTAAGAGTTTTATAAAAAATCTCTCTTGTTTGGTATTATATATGTTTGCCAGTAATGGATTTTTTTTTCCTGTGCATTGAGAAGATATAAGATACTTTTGCAGTTTGCCCAACTATCAATAAGGAAGTAACGCTCACTCATTAACAGTCACTCAATTTAATGCGTAAGATGGGGATTGGTCATGAGGCTTGAATAAATAGAAAATGATGTGGTATTTACAGTAAGCCACATGTTAAACAAAACAACCCAAATCAGTGCATTTATTGTGAGGCATACAAACAGACATACAGTAAGCAGAATATTTTTGGCACTGAAAGAATCAGGTATTTTGTAGCTATCTGAAGCGGGGCAGAGTGCAGCTGCCTCCAGGCGGGGCTCGCTAACTGGAGATGAACTCGCTTTAGTCAAATTACCACAATCCAGGGTGTGGTGCTCATCTTTGCAGCCCCTGAAAATCTTTTCCAGATGGGCCAAAGTTTACCAGGCTCAGAATAGCTCGTTCCATACGCCAGGACGCCACTTTTAGTTTTCAGTGGGGAACGAAACTGCCAAGCTTGAAATTGTGGCACAGTTCTCTGTCTTGTTGAGGAAACCTCATGGAAGACAAATTGCAATTGAAAGTCTATTTGGAGAGAAAGGAATCAAAGCAAAGTGGATAATGTGTATCAGGGCCTGAAGTGGCCAGCTACGTGGGCTGAGGGCCTAGGCCAGGGAGCGGCCGGTTTTTTCTCCCCAGGCATTCATTGCCTTCTACGTGACCATCGTCCCCTCTAATCACATGTTATTTGCAGATTGATTGACAGATTTTCCTTCTTTTGGTCTAAAAAATATTTTGCCTCCAAAATGCCTCTGTTACACATTTCTTTTATCTATCATGGTCTGATTTTGTAGTTTAATTTTTGGAGTTTCTAGAAACCTTGTTATGGCCCATACATACCATCTATAGCCCCCTAATTTTGGGGGGTGGGTACACGTGATTATACATACTCACATACTCATGAATTAGTGGCTGGTACATTAAATGGGTTCTGATGAGATTTTTAGCTCTTTCCCAAAGATTAATAGTTCCATGTCTTTTAGTCTTACCCCTAGACAAACCTAGAGCTTGCCTACTCTGTGATCAATCATACAAATGAGGGAACACTTGCGTTTCACTTTCTTGTGTCCAGAGAGCTGATTTGGATCTTCCTGACCTACAGTTAAGCAGGAAGAGCCTGACTGCTTTGCATATAAGGAGGTATACCATGTGTGACCACGTTGTCCCATCAACTTGATCCACTACGACCTTCCCTGAACATCTAAATAACTGGGGCAGGTAAACCAACTGTTTGTGTGTGGCCTTTGCCCTTTTTTTGCGTCTTCACTCTTCCCATGCTTCTCTCTCCCATTCTGCTAGTATACTGACAGCCTACGGATGACACTGTTTGTGGATCTGGCAGAGACAAATCCCCCTCTTACCCACAAGTAAAGAGATTGCCATAGCAGGCTTTTTGAGATGATGGCTTGGACCAGTTATAAACTGGGCGCGGCAGCTCTTTTTGGTGTTGGCAGACTAGATGGTTGGCACCATCTCATGGGATGACAGACAAACCACACACTTTGGTACAACCACACTCTAGGAATAAACAGGCATCTGGGACCCAGGGAGACCCTATGGAAAAATGGAGGTTTCATCTCCCTGTCTCAAAACAAAGGTTTCTGAAATAGAACCACAATATCAGATCAGACTTAAATGTCAACATAACTAGAAACACTGGCATGTGTTCAGTACCATGTTGATGTTGTATAGCATATTCTTGTCTAACAAACCTATTTTTTATGTCAAGTGAGATTGGACTGTTTTCATCTTAAAGAAACCCTAAAGGAGCAAAATTGGCCCCCATGGACCCAAGGGAGGAGGGCCCTGTATCAGACATACACTGAAACTCATAATTCATATTCTAACAACTATAATCTAAGGAAGTAGGCTGAAAGGGATTCTCTCACCCTTCAACTTGACCCTCAGTGTAGAATACAGGTGGAAATAAGACTCCGTCTGAGGCTGAGGTGCAGCCTGGAGGTGTCCTTGAACCAAATCAAGAAGAAGCGAGTTCTGAGAACTGGCATCTAGCCCACCAGCCAGTCCAGTAAACATCTACTTCAACTTCCTTTAGCTGTCACAGCCTTCTCTGAGGCTTGAAAGCCTAAGAACTTACCTGCCTGAAAGAAGGGAATGACTAGACATGTGGGGAAGAAAATATTAGGTAAAAAAAATGAGATATTATTTCAAAAATATTGTCTATTAACTGTTACATACAGTTAAATGAAAATTTTAGGAAACTGTGGGGTGGGCAGAAAACAAGAGGAGATTAAAGACACGTTAGAAGTATGAGCACATCTCATTTTTAAATATATCACAAAGGACTGTTCAGGTTTCTCCATGGCCTGAAGAGGCCCCTTCTATCTCCTTAAAGGTGTCCTTTCTATGTAGTGTCTAGAGCAAGAAAAACCAGACCCTGAGGACCAAAAACTTAGTCTTTGGTGTTGGGTTACGAAAAAAAAAATACTTTCCTTTTTGCATATTTGGGTAAAGAAGATAGCAAAGTAGGGTGGAGGGAAGTGGAAAGGTTCCTTCTTGGTTTGGGAGATTGAATATAGTACTTACTTTTTCAGAGTTTCCTACACACTTTGCCCAGTTCTACCTGTTTTCCTCCTCGTCTCTGCTCTTCTTCATACAGTCATTTGCTCCTCTCTCTCCCAGTCTTGTAATCCTTTAATCCAAGTAGGTGGAGCCATGGGAAAGAAGAGAGAGATTTATATTTCTTCTTCCCTACTCTTAACCTCTTTAAGGTCTTTCTGAACATGACCCATCCGTGGAGCCCCGTCTAAAAGTAAAAACAAACAAACAAACAAACAAAACAAAAAACAACAATGGCAAAAAAACCAGTCCAAATTAAGAAGATAAAGTTGAGAATCCCTCTACTGCAGAGTCTGACTCAGCATTGCTCGAGGTGTTTTTCCCAGAGACAGGGGTCTCTGATGATTGTTCCTATGCTTTGGTGACATAACTTATGTTTAGATAACATGGTTGGAAGGTTTATATCCCTACGCTAGCTCCATGATTCCTACAAGGTGAAAGGAGAGTTCCTTGATATCAAAACATCTCAAAAGATTAACACTAAAAAGGGACACTTTGGAGTCTAAGTAAGGGACCGAGTAACGGAATTGGTCTGTCTCTGCCACCCAGGAGGGAGGTCATGTGCAGCTTGCATGGCTTTAATAACTCCTTTGTTGTGAGTTGTGCTTCTGAGCTCTCCCTTAGATGTGGCAAGGACAACCCTCTTTTTCCACAGCTAGGTCATTTCTGAAGGATGCTGAGCAAGCCAGTCTTTACTAACAAAAGACAACGTGCTCATCCCAGAGCACTAATGGAGTGGGATACTCTCAAAGGCCCAAAGTAGCAATATCTGTCAGTCATTTCTGAACACCTTGATATACCAGAGTAAAAGGAGTTGGGTCACAGGAGAGTAAAGTTTTCCAGAACTCCTAGGTGTATCATGAGGGGCTCTGCTCTAAGGAATGTCAAGGCCAGGAAGTTCCAGGAGGAATTTCTAAGATTTATAAATAGTGTAGTTTTGTATCACTGCTCTTGAAGTTTAAGTTTTATAAGGGGTTGTCTTCCCTGGCAGCTTGTTTAGCCTGAAAAGCAAATCTGTTGCTTTTTCTCAGAAAAAGCAACGGTGATCTCAGAACGTAGACCATGTCAGTACACACTTCAGCATAAAGTGGGTGCTGGAGAACTTGGACTCATTTGATTAGGGTTTAAAGTGAGAGAGCATGCACCCAGGGGAAGAGTTATGGCTTGCTTTTGAGGGGCCTATACTATCCGATTTGCCTCAATTAAAAAGTCAGTTCTGAGTATCTTTCAGAAGACTGTGGAGGGCCTTGTTCTTGAATTGAGTGGGTCCATGTAGTTTTGGTTAACACGTTCTGTTCTAGAGGAAGTGAGAAACCACCAACCAAGAATAAATAAATATTTGGTTTCCTGAGAGTAAGCCTGTCTGCATCATTCTTGATAAGCAGACACTTCAGTTTTCTTTACTGGTATACAAATATGTTGAACTTTAAAATAAAGTCCGCTAAGTAAATATTAGGAAGGGCTATTGATGAAATCTCTCAAAGGGACCACTTTTTCTTTTTCTAAATTATATTTTATTGATTATGCTATTACAGCTTTTCCAATTTATCCTCCTTAGACTCCCTCCACCCAGCAACCTCCACTCTCTCAGGCCATCCCCACACCATTGTTCATGTCCATGGGTCGTGCATGTAAGTTCTATGGCTCCTCCATTTCCTATACTGTACTTTACATCCCCATGGCTGTTCTGTAACTACCTATTTGTACTTCTTAATCCCCTCACCTTGTCACCCATTCCCCCACATTCCCCTCCCATTTGGCAATCTTTTTCTTAAATAAATCCCTTTACCATTTCATATAATAATGGTTTGGTGATGATGAATTCCTTTAGATTTTTCTTGTCTGGGAAGCTGTTTATCTGCCCATTGATTCTAAATGATAGCTTGCTAGGTAGAGACATCTTGGCTGTAGGTCCCTGCTTTTCATGACTTTGAAGATTTCCTGCCAATCCCTTCAAGCCCATAGTTTCTTTTGAGAAATCAGCTGACAGTCTTATGGGAACTCCCTTTCAGGTAACTAACTGCTTTTCTCTTGCTGCTTTTAAGGTTCTTTCTTAATCTTTAACCTTTGGTATTTTAATAATGATATGTTTTGGAGTGGACCTGTTTACAACCATCTTGTTGGGGACTCTCTGTGCTTCCTGGACTTGCATGTCTATTTCCTTCATTATATTAAGGAAGCTTTCTTTCATTATTTTTTCAGTTAATTTTCCTATTTCTTGCTCTTTCCCTTCTCCTTCTGGCACCCAAATGATGCAACTGTTGGAACACTTGAAGTTGTCCCATAGGCCCCTTATACTCCCCTCATTTTTTAAAATCTTTTTTTCTTCTTGTTCTGATTGTCTGTTTTTTGCTTTCTTATGTTTCAAATCATTGGTTTGATTCTCGGCTTCACCCACTTTCTTATTATTTCCCTGTAAATTATTCTTTATTTCAATTAGTGTATCTTTGGTTTCTGACTGAATCTTTTTGATGCTGTTGAGGTGGAGATGGCATCTCTTCACTAAGTTCCTTGAGCATCCTTATAACCAGTGTCTTGAACTCTGCATCTGATAGATTGCTTATTTCCATTTGTTTAGTTCTTTTTCTAGAGTTTTGATCTGATCTTTCATTTGGGCTATGTTTCTTTGTCTCCTTGTTTTGGCAGCCTCCCTGTGTTTGTTTCTATGTATTATGTAGAGCTGCTATGACTTCCTGTCATGATAGCATGGCTTAATGTAGTAGGTGTCCTATAAGATTCCAGTGGCACAACCTCCCCTTTCACCCACACTGGATACTCGAGGTATACCCTTCTTGTGGGCTGAGTAGCTGAGTACAACCTCCTCCTATAGTTGAGGCTTGGCTGCTCTTGGTAGGTCAATGGGAGGGATTTCCCCAGGCCAGGCAGCTGCAAGGACTGGCTGTGACCACTGATCACCAACTTCCACCCTCTGTGCAAGATCAGCTGTTCAAGGCCATGGTGGTGGTGCTCTGATGTGGTCTGTAGCTGTCCACTGGGTGTGCTGGCCCTGAGGTTTCCCACATGGTGCAGGCCAAGGTTGCCCCCTACCTATGTTCTGCTCAGGGCCACCCGGCACGAGCTACAAAGCAATCTGCAGATCACGGCTGCTTATACTTGGCTTGGAGGTTCCCAGGTGAAGCAAGCTGTGAATCTAGGCTGGCTGCTGCAAGTGCCAGGCCTAGGACCACTTAGCAAGAGGTATGGGGGCTGGAGGTCACTGAGGGCAGCTGTTGCTTGTTTGAAAGGATTTAGGAAGTTGCAAAGCATGAGCCAAGACCAGTCATTCATATGGAAAAGCCACTGTTAACAATTTTGGTGGGCCCATAAATTGGGTGAGACAGAGCCTGAGAGGATCTGCAGAATGGGGCAAACAGTGTTAGCCAGGTTGTTGGAATCTTGGATATGCCACTTGCCTGCCAGCTCTATGGGAGGAGGGCTCAGAAGAGGGACAGTGGCTTCTGCCCACCTTTCTGTCTGGGAGAAAGCTGTCCCCCAGCGTTCACCTTGATGCCAGGCTCTTCAATTCCTCCCCATACGAGGGGCCACTTTTTCATGTTCTCTTTCCATTTCCTTCTTTTATTCAATTGCTAAGCAGGGTCAGATGGAGGTAAGCATGGGGAGGAGGAATATATTTTGACAAGAACGGTATGAGAAAATCTGACAAAAGAGAGCCAAGATAAACTTTATCCCAAGATGAACTTCATCCAAAGCAAAGAAGAAACTTGAGGAGTTCTGGTTAAAGAAAAGACAACTAAAATAAGGTTTAATTTGAAATGATAGCATCTGTGTGCTTGAGAAAAGCAATGTGGCAAACAAAACGTGCTCTGAGATTAACACCAGGATCCCTAGTTTCACATAATTCTCTGTGAACAGGGGGCCAGTTTATCTCCTGGCATCTGTGAACACAAGCTTTGTAGTCGTTACCATCTAAAAGGCTGAGATTTCCCTTTCCCTCAGTTACACATAAAATGTATCAAAAAACATTTTAATACCTCTTCTTTCTTCCTCCTTGAAGAAGATCAATTCCCCCGTTTGTCTCATTACTTGGCAAATAGCACAGCATTATGGCTTTTTTGTTCATTTCCTGAAAGAGTGTCCATGTGAAAAGGTGTGGTGACTGTGTTATGGACAGCACATTTGATTACACTGTCATTGCCTTGTCCACTTGAATGATAATCCCTTTGAAATAGTCTCTGCCAGGCTAGAGATCTTTTATGAAAAAAGTTTTACCAAGACCATGCAGGGGCTTTTCCCAATCTCTAACTTTTTGCCCCCACCCAGCTGGTGATGACCTACAAGAATTTTTCTCAGTCCTCATGCTACACATCACCTCCTGTATTGTATTATGCCCCTACGGGCACATTTTCATCCCTCTTCCTGGGCTAGGGACCCCTTATTGAATCATTTGCATTACCCAAAAGACCAAGTGTGGTGCTTTGCACTCTATGACTGCTTAGAAGTAAGATTAATGCAGCCATTCATACATTTATGGAGTTCTGGGTGGATGCTGGAGTGTGGCTCTGGAGCTAGGAAGTCTGGGTTTGAGTCCCAGTCCTGCCCCTTATGCGCTGTGTGACCTTGGGCTCTGTACTGCTCTGGCCCACAGTTTCCTCATCTGTACAGTGGGAATAACAAGAGTACGTATTTCATAAAGATCTTGAATAGCTAAGATGACATTAAAAATCAAAGTATTTAGGATGGCAGCTAAAACATAGTACACACTCAACAGGTGTTTGCTACCTATCTCTATTTGGATATATAGCATCCCTCCATCTCCAAATACTGCGCCTTGATCTTTAGGAAAATTCAATTATATTAGAAGCAAAATTATGTACACCAGGCAACTCAAGTTAACATTTTAGAAAAATCTGGCCAGTGATGAGCTGGAGTTAACAAGATTTCCATAGATATATTATTTGTAAATTTGTTTTGATAATATGGTGGGTTATGTGTTCAAAGAAGCCAATAAAGCTAGATAAAATCGAAAACACGTTTTTGTGTGTGTGTGTGGTTGGGCCAGTGAGAAAGTAAAAAAAAATTCTCAAAGTACAGAAATGACAAGAAAAAGCACCCCGGCCCCCACACCAGAAGGTAGTGGGCTGGGGCCAGCATTTTCCCTGGAGGGATCTCCTAACCTCTGGTAGCCTGAGTCCTGGGTGTAAGGGAGATAAATGGTAACAGAAAAATGATAATGTCTATCCTAACACATTGTACAATTTGATAGTTCAGTGCTGAATCCAACATAATTTATTGAATTTTAGAGTTATTTCTTAACATCAAAACATGCTTGTCTATGTTTCCCAAGAGTCCTTTTCATATAATTTTTTCTTGGAGCTTCTTTTTAATTTTTTTTCAAAAATAATAATCATGAACTTGCTTTCCATTTCAATATATAGAAGTGGAAATCAAATTCATATTTTGATTCCTATTTTTTGTGTAGAAAAATACAAGTTGGTCACTCTACAATGACACGGTGATTACTCACGTGAAATTCCACAGGCCTTTTGAAATACTTCAAATAGCTGCCCATTATCATCTTTGGAGACTCTGGATATTTGGAGACACTGTTGTGGGTGGTACAGATATCAGAGATGCCCCACTCCAAGCACAAACAGTGTTGGTGTAACTGTGCCTTTTAACTTTCTTTGCTTACATTGTTCTTTATGCAGCGACATTCCTGGGTTTCTTAACCTGACTTTGTGCCTTGTACAGCCTTGCAAACTGACCATGTCCATGGTAGATCAGAACTGGGAACAGCTTTGATTAGCTAGATCCACACAGTAAATACCCAACAAATATCTATATCACTTATCTTTCCTTTTCAAGACTGGGGAGATGGTAAACACGTGTGAAGATTTTAACAAGGTAAATTGTATCATGAATAAGCAAAACAATCCACAATGCCTCACTCTTTCATGAGGATGATAAATCATACAGAATACTTTTAGTCATGGTTGCTTCTGTTGCTGGGTTTAATATGAAAGTGAATAATCTTAGTATGACTTGTTGAGCAAAACCTTGACTTATTTTCACTACATTATTTCACTTATTTTGGTGTTTTGGAGGTCTTGTGTGTGCGAGTTTATGTTTTCAAAATATTTTCATTGAATCTAACTGCTACGGGGTAAAATATCTGATAAACTGTATGGGCAACGCTCTATTCTAAGAACGAACAGAACAATTTCAAAGTTCATAAAGCCATAACAAAGTAAGATATTTTTAGTTTTGCATCCCCACGTGGGTGAGAGAACCATTTATTAATGTACTCCACGTTTATTTATTGTTATGCAAATATTAGTGTATGAGATGCTTATCATTAAATAGTAAGACATGTCTGTCACGAGCCACCTATTGTGTGGAGTGAATGTCACCTGCTCAAGGGTACCTCTTGTGGTGGGACATATGGTGTGGCATCAGGGGACGAGGATCCACCTGTGTGGGAGATAACAGAAATACAGATAGAAATAAACACGCTCCTTTATTGACATGATTCTCGAGTCTAGCCTTAGATACCATTTAATTTAGGAAATAAACGTGTGAAGAGCTCCTTGATACTCCACTATTAGCTTTGCCTTATTTTTCTTTCACAGAGGAGAATGTTAATGGAAATGATAATTGCTAACATTTATTACCCCCTGAGTGTTTTAAGCCCTTTATATCATTTAATACCTGCAACAACTCCATGAGGTGGTATTATTAGCCCAATTTATAGATGAGGCAACTGAGGCATAAAGAAATTAATAAGTGGCTAAGGGTTGTGTAGCCACTAAGTAAAAGCCAGGAAATTTGAAAGTCTATTCTCTCTGTCATTCTCTCTTGACATTGTCTTTGCCATTCTCTGTCATTTTCCCTCTTCCTCCCTGCTCTATCTATGCTAACTATTAAGGATTAAGTATTTAGATATATGAATAATCATAATTGACTCATATAATGTGTGTGTGTGTGTGACAGAGAGAGAGAGAGAATATAAAACAATTTTTTCCTACAGAAAGATAGATCCATTCTGTGCATGTATCAGCAGTATATGTGCCCATCCCTTATTGATTTATGTTTTTATATTAAATGCATTACCACATTGTCTTTTTTATAGTTTGTGATTACCTTCCAGTTCATCAATTATATCTCAAAAGTATTATATGTAAGTGGGTTTATTAGGCATAACCAAGTTTTAAATTGTTCTATCATATTTGTCTCCTACAGTTTCCTGTTATATTTCAGAAATTTCTTTCCCATCCCTAAATTACATAAACACATATCTGTTCGTTCTTCTGATGCTTTTTACTTACAGTGAACCAGCTCTCACAGACCATTTGTGTCAGACTTTACTCTTTCTCTATCATTTAAAAATACTAACTTTATCATATATTAAATTCTTACCAATATTTAAATTTATTTCTTAAGTTTCTATTTGTTCTTTTGACACATGTCTGTTTTTACAAGAATAATGAATTATCAGGATTTATAATACTTTTTAATACCTAAAAATTAAAGTCTCTAATTATTAATCCTTTTCAAAGTTTTCTTGGCTGTTAGTATTGATTTACTCTTTCATATCAAAGAAGGACCTTTTGGGTACGAAGCATAGCCAATAGGTGTTATCTATTATGAACACATTCATGCACTCTAATGTGCTGACTGCATCAACAAAAATATGAAATATAGCCCTGGCTGGTGTGGCTCAGTGGATTGAATGCTGGCCTGTGAACCAAAGGGTTGCTGGTTCAATTCCTGGTCAGGGCACATGCCTGGGTTGTGGGTCAGATCAGGTTCCCAGTGGGAGGTGTGCGAGAGGCAACCACACATTGATGTTTCTCTTTCTCTCTTTCTCCTTCCCTTCCCCTCTATCTAAAATAAATAAATAAAAAGTTTTAAAAATTTGAAATATACCTTTGTAGTATTTGGGAATTGAAATACTTATTTTGATTTTTTTTCCCCAACATCAAAGCCCATCATAGCTTGATGCTAGTTGTTAATTGACCCAACTGTGTTTGAACTGAAACAAACTAAATGGAAAATAATGTACATGGTTTGTATCTTCATGACTTCAGGTACTTTGACCTACCTGTCCCTACATGAGGTCTAAAACTACACCTGCGTATAGGCAGCAATGCCTGTCTGGGGGGCTGATGATGTCTCAGGAGTTTCCCCTAGTTAACCCATAAAACTCTACCACTCCTGGCATTATTATTCACAGTACAACTGTCACTCATGGTTATCTGTAAGCAATTAATGACAGCAATAGCCAATACCAACACCTACTGAACAACTAATGTGTACCAGGCTATGTACTGAGCATTGGCATCAATTTCCTCGTATAACCCTACCATTAACCTTGGGTTCTTTTTTTTAATTTAATTTTTATTTTTATTGTTGTTCAAGTACAGTTGTCTCCATTTTCCCACCACCACTTTCCCCTGCCCCACCCATCCCCACCTCCCACCCTCAGTCCTTCCCCATTTTGGCTTTGTCCATGGGTCCTTTGTACCTGTTCCTTGATGAACCTTCCCCTTCTTCCTCATTATCTCCTTCCCCTCTCCCCTCTGATTACAGTCAGTTTGTTCTTTATTTCCATGTCTCTGGTTCTATTTTGCTTGCTTGTTTGTTTTGTTGATTAGGTTCTACTTATAGCTGAGATCATATGGTATCTGTCTTTCACTGCCTGGCTTATTTCACTTAGCATAATGCTCTCTAGTTCCACCCATGCTGTCTTGAAGTGTAGTAGCTCTTTTTTTCTACTGTGTAGTATTCCATTGTGTAAATGTACCACAGTTTTTAGATCCACTCACTTACTGTAGGGCACTTAGGTTGTTTCCAACACTTAGCTATTGTAAATTGTGCTGCTATGAACATTGGGGTGCAGAGGTTCTTTTGAATTGGTGTTTCAGGATTCTTTGGGTATAATCCCAGCAATTTGGGTGGAATTGCTGGGTCATAAGGCAGTTCCATTTTTAGTTTTCTGAGGAAATTCCATACTGTTTTCCAGTGGCTGCCCCAGTCTGCATTCCCACTAACAGTGTATTAGGGTTCCCTTTTCTCCTTGACCTTGCCAGCACTTGTTGTTTGTTGATTTGGTTATGATGGCCATCCTGACTGGTGTGATGTGGTATCTCATTGTGGTTTTAATTTGCATCACTAGCCAGTGATGCTGAGCATTATTTCATACGTCTCTGGGCCCTGTGTATGTCCTCCTCAGCACAGTGTCTTTTCAGGTCCTTTGCCCATTTCTTAATTGGGTTCTTTGTCTTTCTGGAGTGGAGTCGTGTGAGTTCTATATATATTTTGGAGATCAAGCCCTTGTCTGAGGTATCATTTAACCTTAGGGTTCTTGTTGCCCACACTTTGTTACAAGGAAATCACATAGTGTGTTTAAGCCACTGGAACAAGTTCAAAGAGACAGTATCAGAACTAAGTTTTGTTTTTTTTTATTGAACTATAGCATTGTATAAATTTAAGGTGTACAACATAATGCACTTGAAACTAATATAACATTGCATGTCAGTTGTAACTTAAAAAGGAATAAGGTCTACAACATAATGATCTGACACATGTATATACTGAAAAATTATCACCACAAGACTAGTTAACATCCATCACTTCACAGTGACAATTTTTTCCCTTGTGATGAGACCTTTAAAGATTTACTTTCTGAACAACCTTTAAATGTACAATACAGTATTGTTAACTATAGTCATACTGTTGCATATTACATTCCCAGAACTTACTTATGTTACAGCTGAAAGTTTGTGCTGTTAGACCACTTTCACTCAGTTCTCCTGCGCATTCTCTGCCATTGGCAACCACAAATCCGATCTCTGTTTCTATTAGTTTTTTCTTTAGATTCCACATATAAGTGAGATAGTACAAAATTTGTGTTTATCTGACTTATCTCACTTAACATAGATGTCCTTCAGGTCCATCCAGGTTGCCACAAATGGCAGGATTTCCTTCTTTTTTACAACTAGATAATGTTTCTTATGTATCATGACTTCCTTACCTATTCATCCTTTGATGGACACTTAGGTCCATATCTTGACTATTGTAAATAATGGGACAATCAACATGGGGGTGCAGATATTTTGGTGGGAGATAGTAATTATTTCTTTTCAATATATACATGGAAGTGGAATTGTTGGACATATGGTAGGTCTATTTTTAATTTTTGAGAAACCTTCATACTGTGTTCCATATTGGCAAATATGGAAATACCAATACCAAAATACCAATTTACATTCCCAAAACAGTGTACTAGGGTTCCCTTTTCTCCACATCCTTACCAGCATTTATTTTATCTTTTTTATGATAGTAATTCTAACAAGTATGAGTTGATATCTCATTGTGGCTTTTATTTGCCCTTTTTTGATTATTTTTGATGAGCACTTTTTTGTATACCTGTTGCCCAGTTGTATTTCTTCTTTGGGAAAATGTCTATTTAGTTCCTTTGCCCAATGTTTTAATGGATTAAGTTGTGTAAGTCCCTTTTATATTTGCAGTTGAGTTGTATACATTGCTATACATTTTGAATATTAACCCCTTATCATATATATGATTTGCAAATATTCTTCCATTCCACAGATTGACTTCTCATTTTGTTTATCCTTTCCTTTGCAGCTTTCAAAACTCTCATTTTCTTTGACTTTTGACAGTTCAATGATAGTGTGGCTAGGTGTAAGTCCTTTATGATTCAACTTATTTTGGGTCCTCTAGGCCTTATGAATCTGGATGTTTGTTCTAGTCCTCGGATTTAGTAAGTCTTAGCTATTATTGCTTTAAATATACTTTGTATCTCTTCTCTTCCTCTTCCCCTCCTGAGGTTACCATAATGCATATATATATTTTGATGGTGTCCCATAGGCTTTCTTCACTCTTTTTTTATTTCGTTTTATTTTTTCTTGTTGTTTAGTTACAGTTATCCTGCTTTTCCCCCATTGTTCTCCCCTACCCAGTACCCTCCCTCATCGTCCATGCCCATGAGTCCTCTGTTTGTGGTCCTTACTTGCCCCTTCCCCTTCTTTTCCCTGTTATCCACCTCCCCTCACCCCTCTGGTCCCTGTCAGTTTGTTCGTTATTTTGAAGTCTCTGGATCTATTTTGCTCATTTGTTTGCTTCACTCTTCTTCATTCTTTTTCCTTTTCATTCCTCTGACTGGGTAATTGCAAATGACCTATGTACTGTACTAGCTCACCAATTCTTTCTTCTGCTTGGTCGTATCTGCTGTTGAAACTTTGTCTTGACTTCAACAGTTCAGTCATTGTATCTTCAGCTCTGTTGGTTTTTGGATGATTTCTCTTTCTTGAACTCATTTGTCCATGCATTGTTTTCTTAACTTCATTTAGTTGCCTGTCTACGTGTTCTTGTAGTTCACTAAATTTCTTTAAGAGGATTATTCTGAAGTCTGTCAGACAGTTTATAGATCTCCATTTCTGTAGGGTCAGTTATTAAAACTTTATTAGTTGCGCTTGATGTTGTTATTTTTACACACATTTTTATTATCCTTGGTTCCTTACATTGGTGAGTGCACATTTGGGTAAGTGGTCTGCACTTCCAGGCTTTGCAGACTTGTTTTGGCCGAGACAGTCTTTTGGCAGTCAGCTTAAATTGGGGTTTGGATGGGCCAGTTGGTAGTGTCTCTCAGCAGGTGGGGCTTGCTATGTTTTGTTTTGTTTTGTTTTTTGGCAAGACCACTATTCTAGTTCTGAGATTGGGGAGGGCATGCTCCTGATTGGAAAAGTTGGGTAGGGTTGCTGGTTTAATGTTTTGGCCAAATGTGGCTGTAGGATGGGCTCCGTTGTTACCAGGATGTTTTAGTTAGGCTTCCTAACTGGGCAGAGTTGGGTACTTTATTTAGTAAGACATTGGGTTGTAAATTAGTTTCACTGCCCAGGCAGGGCTGAGGAATGATCTTCAAGGATTGTACAGGTTATCCACTGGGGACCTTAATCAAGCGTAACTGTGCATCAAGTCTCCTGGACCATCACCTTTGCTCCATAGACAAGAGAGCCACTGGCTGCACAGTCTGCTCATGTGACACTGCAAGCAGGGCTGTAGGATGGGCTGCCCAGCTTCCCAGGTGCTTAGGTTCTCTGCATAGGTGGGGATGAGGCTGTATTCAGCAGTAGGAAGGGCTATGAATTAGCTTCCTTGCCTGTTCATGACCACAGTACTGACCCCAAGGCTGGCAAGTCTCTTTGTTTGGGGACAAAATCAGGCAGAACTGTGCCCCCCAAGCGTCCTGGCTCTATGAGACCACTGGCTTGGCTCTCCACTCAAGTGTTGCTGGGCTACACAGCTTCCAAGGTGCTCCAGCCAGGTTCCCTGCTTGGGTGGGGTTTGGTGCAGCACTCAGCCTTAGGAAGGACTATGCATTAGCTTCCCTGCCTATGCAGGTGGCAAAATAGCCTTCAAAGCTGGCAAGTCTCATTATTGGGGTCCCAAATCAGGCAAAACTGTTCACCAAGCTCCATGGACAGATAGGGCCACTGGCTCAGCTCTGTACAAGGTCTGAGTCACTGGCCAGGCCTTCAGGTCAAGTGTTGCTGAGCTATGCAGCTTTGCAGGTGCTCTGGCCAGGCTTCCTGGTTGGGTGAGGCCAGGGGATATACTCAGCAATAGGTGGGACTATGAATTAGACTCCTTGCCTGGGAAGAGTGTGTTCAAAGCCCAAAGCTGGTGTATCATATTAAGAATACGCAGATTATGACCTGCTGACTGAAAAGGCACAGTTCATCCACATGGGGTTGACAGGTATCTCTCTCAGCATCCGAGCTTGCACTTTGGAGATAAAAAAAACCATGGCCTGTATTGATTAAAGGCACAGTTTCAAGACACTCACACAAAGGAAGTAAAATTACAAGACTTTTTACCAACAGGTTTCAGAAATGGGAAGTAGGGGTGCAATGAGCCAGACATAGGGTAGATTTTCATCCCAGGTCACGAGACAGCAGGAGATAGAGAATCTTTCCACCAGCACAGTGAAAGATGTCCCCTTTCCAATGCCCAATGAAGGAAAAAATGGCACATATGAGAACTGAAATGCTATCATTTCGCCTGAGTTAGTGATGCATTCTCTTGTCTCTTTCTGATTGTAGGAGCACTGAGCCAATGATTGGGGGAAGAAATAGTACACTGATCACCCATTTCATTCTCTTGGGATTCTCAGGTTTTCCAAGAATTATAACAGGGCTGTTTGTTATCTTCCTGTTTATCTACATTATGACTCTGACTTGGAACCTGAGCTTCATCATCTTAATAAGAATGGACTCCCACCTCCACACACTCATGTACTTCTTTCTCAGTAACATGTCCTTCCTAGCCACCTGCTATGTGACCTCCACAGTCCCCAAGATGCTCTCCGACTTCTTTCAGGAGCAGCAATCAATCACCTTGGTGGGGTGTGCTGTTCAGTACTTTGTCTTTTCAACCATGGGACTGACTGAGTCTTGTCTCATGACAGCCATGGCTTATGACCGATATGCTGCCATTTGTAATCCACTTCTCTACTCATCAATCATGTCGCCCACCCTCTGTGTTCGGATGGTCCTGGCATCCTATTTGGCTGGACTCTCTGCTTCTATATGTCCAATTGTGGGCTATCTTCAGCTCCACTTCTGTGGGCCTAATGTCATCAACCATTTCTTCTGCGACATGCCACAACTGCTAGACCTGTCCTGCACTGACACGTTCTTTGTACAACTCATGACTGCTATATTGACACTGATCTTTGGGATAATAAATGCCCTAGTTATCGTGGTATCTTACGTCTATATTGTCATCTCCATCATGAAGATTACTTCAGCTAAAGGCAGATCCAAGGCTTTCAATACCTGTGCTTCTCACCTGACAGCAGTTACCCTTTTCTATACCTCAGGTATGTTTGTCTATTTGAGTTCCAGCTCTGGGGATTCCTCCAGCTTTGACAGATTTGCATCAGTCTTCTACACTGTGGTGATTCCCATGCTGAATCCCTTGATTTACAGTCTGAGGAACAAGGAAATCAAAGATTCCTTGAAGTGATTCCAAAAGAAGAGAGAGTATTGCTGTGGTCAAAGATTCTGAGATTTTTGACAGATTTGTCTCATCAAAATCATCTTATCCCCGCAATAATATGCACATGAATGGAGCATAATACAATTCATATTACCTTTGGATAAAAAGACTTAATCTGACACAGATAACATGCCAAAATGGACCAACAGATGACTCAAGGCCACACAAACACAATATCTAAGTCTTAGCAGTTTATGACTTTCACCCTACATGAGCTGTAACCTCATCACTTATCAATCTACCTGCAAGTATTTGTGAAACATCAAGGTTTAGAAAGTTGTTGCTTCCTTTTGACTCTAAGGTTGAGCTCTGTTCCACCTCAGGCCTCTGACCATAAAGCAGAGATACCTGGCAGAGGCCCACAGGAGTGTAGGAACCTGGGCTTCCAAATATCCTGATGCAACATAGTCCAGACATAGTGGCGACCAATGGTTGTTGTTGTTGTTGTTTTTTTTTGGTATATGTTTCTGAGCATAACAGGAATGAACAGAGAGAGGGGATGTGCTCTTGGACAGAAAAAAATGCTCTACAATTGGCCTGGTTGTGCCTCCTGGAAAACTTGGCTGAGATAGTTAATAACTTTCCATAGCATCATTCAGTGCTAATCTAGTATCTCTTTGGTCACATCTTAGTCTCAACCAGCTATAATCTAAGAAGAAGGAGGTGATTTAAATCATAAAGAGGAATGGAATGAAGTATGTTGTCCCTTCAGTTCCATTTACTTGTGAGTCTGATCATGTAATTTCTTGTGTCTAGTGTCCAGTGGGGATTTCTGGTGGAAGGTGATATGCAAAATCCATGTTACAGCCAATAGTAATTTTTGACATTGAGGGAATCAACTTCTTCCTCCCCACCCCCCCTAGTTAAATCTGGAAGATTTGCCCTTGGTTTTATAGCTAGAGGGATTATACTACCAAGTTATTTCCGACATTTAATTATTTGTTCACGTTTGATATGAGGAGACATGTGAGAACTTATTGTAATAATAGAACTACTGAATATTCAATGTTGGTGAGACTAAGAACTAATGTGGAAAAACTGGTATATATTCTTTCCTATAGTCTGCATTCAATGTTTTATGTTCTCAAGATTTATGGTTGTATGGGGTGATATGATGGATGGAGAAGAATTGTTAGAATTACTTTAATGCTGATATTTTTCAGGAAACCTCAGTGGTCATGAGAGGAAGTAGATAGTGGAATAGGCAGGGATCTCATCTGTGGTCAGTTATCACTATCTGGAGGAGGAAATAAAACTTGTAGTCCTGGTCTGGTTAAAAAAAAGAACAAGATGTGTAACAACCTTGTCTGTTGATTTGGCAGATTGCCTAGACTTGAACAAACTGATATAAAGTAGATATTGCTATATTTACATATAATACTTGGAGAGTCATTGGATTTTTAGTGAATGTTTTGGGGGTTTCAATTTTAATGAGTCACATGAATTATTCTGTTCAATTAAGGACTGTAAGCCAAAAGGTAGTTGAAACCTTTGCTAAATCTCCCATGACTTTGCACACGGACAGCACTGAGCGAAGGGGATTGCTGAACTTCTGGGAGAGAACATGCATGTTTACCAGATACCAAAGACACTGCAATATGAATAATGGATGTTTACTCCACAACTCTATCCGGGCATAGGTATGTTCTTTGAAGCATTGCTCTCTCAACTGTGTAAAAACATATAGGATACCTGTCCTGAAGGGGCCATGAGGGGTTCCTTAAGAGGCAGATCTCTATTAGGTGCTAGTGGGAGATATTTCTATAATATTTCACAGATGTACTTCTGGGTGGATTCGGACGAGCTCAGGGAGGTGATGAATACAAACTGCTGATGGTAATTGAAAGTTAACATTGTGGGACCTGATGTGGATGGTGAGGTTCCTGAGAATGGTTGTCTTCCAGGAACTACCTCCGTGGCTGCTGGTGAGAACCATTAACTAGAGCTATTGATGGTAAATGCCATTAAAGTATTATTTTAAATTAAAAATGAGAGGAAATAAAACACACTTATTCAGACCTGTCCCTGAGGAACACTTAGACCAATGGTACATTGTGAATGGGGTAGTTTTCTTATTTCTTTTTCAGGTGTTTGGTTGTTAGTGTGTGGAAATGCAACCGATTTCTTTTTTAAAAAATTTCTTTTCCTAGAGAGAGGGGAGGGGCGGGAGAAAGAGAGGGAAAGAAATGTAGATATGAGAGAAACAGCAATTGGTTGCCTTTCACATGCCCCTAACTGGGGACCTGACCCACAACCCAGGCATGTGCCATGACAGGGAATTGAACTGATGACCTTTTGGTTCGTAGGATGATGCCCAATCCACTGAGCCATACCAGCAGAGTGCAACTGGTTTCTTTATGTTGATTTTATATTCTGCAACTTTACTGATTTTAACTTTTAATTCTAACAGCTTTGCTGAAGTTTATTTCATATGTATAAAATCATATCCTGTGCAAATAGTGACAATTTTACTTCTTTTTTTCCAATTTGGATACCTCTTATTTCTTTACCTTGCCTGACAGCTCTAGCTAAGACTCCCAGTACTATGTTGAATATGAATGGTGGAAGTGGGCATCCTTGTCTTGTTTCTGATTTTAGAGGGAAAACTCAATCTTTCCCGTTGAGTATTATGTCAGCAGTGTGTAGTCATATATGGCCTTTTTATGTTGAGGTATGTTCCTTTTATACACAAGTTATTGAGAGTTTTTATTATGAAGGAATGTGTTTTGTCAAAAGCTTTTTCTACTTTGAGATGATCATATAACTTTTATCTTCACTTTATCAATGAGTTGTCACATTTATTGATTTTTGTATGTTGAACCCTTTTTGCATCTCAGGGGTAAATCCCAGTTGATCATGGTATATGACACTTTTAATGTATTGTTGAATTTGGTTTGGTTATATTTTGTTGAGAAATTTTGCATCTCTATTCATAAGGGATATTGGTCTATGGTTTTCTTTCTTGTAGTGTCCTTTCTTTCTTTGGTATCAGGGTTATGATGGCCTAGTAAAATGTGTTTAGGGGTGCTCCTTCCTCTTTAACTGTTGGGAAGATTTTGAGAACAGTTTTATTAATATTCTTTAAATCTTTGATAAAATTCACCAGAGAATTTATCTGGTCCTGAGCTTTTCTGTGTTGGAAGTTTTTTGATTACTGATTCAATCTCCTTATTTGTTATTGGTATGTTTGGATTTGCTACTTTTTTTGTGATTCAGTCTTTGTTGGTTGTGCATTTTTAGGAATTTATCCATTTCTTTTAGGTTATCCAATTTCTTGGCATATAATTGTTCATAGTAATCTTTTATGCTCTTTTGTGTTTCTGTGGTATCAATTGTAATGTTTTCTATTTCTTGGTTGATTATATTCATTTGCGTCTTCTCTTTTCCTTCCTTAGTCTAGCTAAAGGTTTGTCAATCTTGCTTACATTTTCACAAACTAGATTTTGGTTTCATTGATCTTCTCTGTTTTTTTTGTTTGTTTGTTTATTTTGTTTTTGGGTTTTTTTGCATGTTTTTTTTTGGAGGGGGGTGCTCTTTCATTTATTTCTGCTCTGACTTTTGTTATTTTGTTCCTTCGAGCTTGAATTTGTTCTTCTTTTTTGGTCTCTTGAGGTATAAAGTTAGGTCGTTTATATGAGATTTTTCTTTTTCTTAATTTATGCAATTCTTCCCTCTAGAACTGCTTTTATAACATTCTATGTGTTTCGGTGTGTTGTGTTTCCATTTCATTTGTCTCAAGATTTAAAAAAAAATTCCCTTTAGAGTTATTCTTTGACCCATTGGTTGTTCAGGAGTGTTTTGTTTAGTTTCCACATGTTTAAAATTTTTCAAACTTTTCTCTTGTTGATTTTTAGTTTTATATCATTGTGGTTAGAAAAGATACTTGGTATGATTTCAATCTTCCTAAATTTGCAAGTCAGGAAGAGAACTTTCACTGTAATCTGACTACGTTGGCACTCTGGTCCTAGACTTCCAGCCTGAAGGACTGTGAGAAAATAAATTTTTATTACTTTAACTACTCAGTCTGTGGTATTTTTTTACAGCAGCCTGAGTTGACAAATAGTAAGATAATACTTAAGATAAAAATTGAAAAAATTGATGATAATTTTCTGGAATTTCATGTTACCAAAATTGACTTGATTACTAGAAAACAAAAATGGCTCTGGCTGGTGTGGCTCAGTGGATTGAGCACCAGCCTGCAAACCAAAGGGTCACTGATTCAATTCCTAGTCAGGGCACATGCCTGGCTTCGGACCAGGGCCAGGTCCCCAGTATTCAAGGTGTTCAAGAAGCAACCACACATTGATGTTTCTCTCCCTCTCTTTCTCCCTCCCTCCCCCTCTCTAAAAATAAATAAAATCTTTTTTAAAAAGAAAACAAAAATGAATCAATAACCAGAATTATGAGACCTAGAAGTGAAAAATCACCCAATGAGTCACCCCAAGTGGGAGTAATGGTCAGTATACCCACTCTACTTCCACCTTTTGGTTCCCAGACCCAGGTAGACCTGTGTAGGATAAGGCACCATAGAATGGTTGTTGATTTAGTACCTATATGACCACTTTCTGGAGGCTACCCATCATTACATGATGCCTTCTTAGACTTGGCACTTTAGTTATCCCTTCAACAGTTCATTTCATCACTCTGTCAACCAAGCAGCTTCTGGATGATGTGCTATGTGAAAGCATCAGTGGATCCCTTGGTCATGTGCTCACTTCTTTGCTGTAAGGCAGGTTCCTTGGATAGGTGTGATGTTATTTGTTTGCTTTTGTGGTGGGAGATGAAAAGGGAGGAAATTAAGTAATTTCAAAGTTGAAATGATAGTATATTTTTATTTTAAATTTATTTTTATTTTTTATAGTATATATTTAAAAATACATGGTTGCCATATTGGTGTTCTATATATCGTGTATCTTTATGAATAGTATTTTGTAAAACTGTATTGTTAATTATTCTAAAAAACCATATTGAGGTAAAAAAAAAAGTAGAACAATACTATGTTGGCCTTCACTCCCTATATAGAAATTAGTGCCTTGAAGTTGGTACTACCATTATCATACTCTCCTCCCTCCAATTACAGAAATTGAAATATAAACATTAAAACACGGGAAAGGAGAACTAAATGCAACTTCCAGTCAAGATGGCAGCATAGGTGAACACAGCTCAACTTCTCACAAAACTACATCAAAATTACAACTAAAATATAGAATAACCATCATCCAGAACAATCAGAAATCAAATTTGATGGAAGTCTGACAACTACATAATTAAAGAAACCACATCCATCCAGACTGGTAGGAGGGGCAGAGACATGGGATGGGCTGATCCCATACCCATATGTGGTGCATAAAAATTCAGGAGTGATATCTCAGCAGTGAGGAGTCCCAGCCCCACACTAGGTCCCCCAGCCCAGGGCTCCAGCACCAGGAAGATAAGTCCCCACAACTTCTGGTTGCAAAAACAAGCAGGGATTCAGTTGGTGGAAGAAACTTCTGGAATCCCAAGCAGTTCCTTCTAAAGAATCCACACATAGACTTACTCGGGAATATTCAGTCTGTGCTCCAGCACTGGGGTAGCAGCTTGAAAGGCACCAGTGGCAAACAGGGAGGAACTGAAGTGTCTGGCATCAAGGCGGGAGCTGGGGGACAGATATTTCCCAGACAGAAAGTCAGGGAGAAGCCACTGTTCCCCTTCTGAAACCTCTCCACACAGAGCCACAGAGTTGGCAGGTGTGTACTCTATCTGAGATTCTATCAACCTGGCTAACACTGTTTGCCCCACCCAGGAGATCCTGAGACTCCATTTCACCCAACTTACTGGCACACCCAAATGTTTGACAGTGACTTTTCCACATGAATGGCTGGTCTTGGCTCATGCTTCACAACTTCCTAAATCCTTTCAAACAAGCAATAGCTGGCCTTAGTCAGCCCACAGTTCCATGTACTTCTTGCTAAATGGCTCCAGGCCCAACACTAGCTGCAGCCATCCTAGAGTCAGATCTTAGCCTTGCCTGGGACTCTCCAAGCCCAACATAAGTAGCAGCCGTCTCAGATTGCTTTATATCTCAGGCAGGGTGGCCCTGGGCAGAACACAGGTAATGGCTGACTTTGGTCTGCACCGGCAGGGAAACCCCAGAGCCTACACACCCAGTGGGCAGCTCTAGACCATGTCAGCGTACCATCACCCTGCCCCTGCACAGCTGATCCTCCAAGGAGAGCAGAGTTTGGTGGTCAGTGATCACAGCCAGTCCTTGCAGATGACAGGCCTGGGAAAATTCCTCCTATTGACTTATCAACAGCAATCAAGGCTCAACTACAAGAGGAGGGTGTACTCAGCCTACATGGAGGATATACCCCAAGTACCTTGCTTGTGTGATAGGGGAGGCTGTGCCACTGGGTCCTACAGGACATCTACTATGTTAAGCCATATTACCAAGACAGGGTATCATAGCAGCTCAACCTAATACACAGAAACAGATACAGGAAGGCTCTCAAAATGAGGAGACAAAGAAACATGGTCCAAATGAAAGAATAGATCTAAACTCCAGAAAAAGAACTAAACAAAATGGAAATAAACTATCTCTCAGAGGCAGAGTTCAAAACACTAGTTATAAGGATGCTCAAGGAACTTAGTGAGGACGTCAACAGCATAAAAAATATCCAGTCAGAAACAAAAGATACAATAATTAAAATAAAGAACCACTTACAGGGAAACAACAGTAGAGTAGATGAAGCTGAGAATCAAATCAGTGATTTGGAACATAAGAGAGGGGAAAAAATAACCCCAATCAGAACAACAAGAAGGAAAAAGGATCCAAAAAACCCCCAAAACCTAGAACTGTGTAAGGAGCCTTTGGGAAAACTTTAAGCATTCCAACATTTGCATCACAGGGATGTCAGAAGGAGAACAGAAAGAGCAAGAAATTGGAAATCTATTTGAAAAAAATAATGAAAGAAAACTTCCCTAATTTGGTGAAAGAAATAGACATGCAAGCCCAGGAAGCCACAGAGGGCCCCAAACAAGATGGATACAAAGAGGACTACACCAAGATACATAGTAATTAAATTGTCAAAGGTTAAAGATTAAGAGAGAATCTTAAAAGCAGAAAGAGAAAAGCAGTTAGTTATCTGAAGAGGAGTTCCCATAAGGCTGTCAGCTGATTTCTCAAAAGAAACTACGGGCTTGAAGGGGTTGGCAGGAAATCTTCAAAGTCATGAAAAGCAGGGACCTACAGCCAATATGTCTCTGCCTAGCAAGCTATCATTTAGAATCAATGGGCAGATAAACAACTTCCCAGAGAAGAAAATCCAAAGGAGTTCATCATCACCAAACTTTTATTATATGAAATGGTAAAGGGGGTTATTTAAGAAAAGATTGTCAGGTGGGAGGTGGGTGTGGGGGAATGGGTGAAGAGGTGAGGGGATTAAGAAGTACAAATAGGTAGTTACAGAATAGCTATAGGGATGTGAAGTAAGGCATAGGAAATGGAGTAACCACAGAATTTATAAGCATGACCCATGGAAATGAACAATGGTGTGGGGATTTCCTGAGGGATTATGGAGCACTGGGTGGAGGGGGACAAAGGGGAAATAATTGGAACAACTGTAATAGCATAATCAATAAAATATAATTAAAAAATAAACAGTGGGGGAAATGACTGTAAAAAAAAAAACAAAAAAGTAATTACTGATATTTAAGGACTTACTAATGCCATCTTATTGCCCACTGGCTGTTTCATAGTTCTCTTGCTTTTTTCTTCCTCTTTCTGTTTCCTTTGTGAATTGATGACTTTCCATAGTGTCACACATTGTTTCTCTTCTCTTTATCTTTCACATGTATACTGTAGCTTTTTGCTTTGTGGTTATGATATGTGGCTTCCATAAACCATTTTATTGTTAAAACAGACTGTTTTATGCTGATAACTTCAATAATACACAAAACTCTACCCCGTTATGCCCTCTTCCCCCACTTTATGGTTTGATATCAAAATTTACTTATTTTTATATTGTGTATTCATTGTCAGATTATTGTACCTTTAGATATTTTTGAATACTTTTGTCGTTTAACTTTTATGCTAGCTTCAGGTGGTTAATACACCACAATAACACACTATTAGAATGTTCTGATTCTGTCTCTATATTTACCTTTATCGATGTGTTTATATTCTCCTCTGTTTTTGTGTGACTAATTAGTGTCCTTTCATTTCAGCTTGAAGAACTCCTGTCAGCATTTCTCATAAGGCAGGTCCAGTGAGGATGTATTCACTCAGCTTTTGTTTGTTTAGGTAAATTTTTATTTCTCCTTCATTTCTGAAGGACGGCTCTGCTGGATAAAGTATTTTTTTTGTTGGTATTTTTTATTCTTTCATCACCTTGACTGGATCACTGCAGTCTCTCCTGACCTGCAAGATTCTGCTGCAAAATCTGCCTTGTGTGGATTATCTTGTACGTGAGAATTTTTTTTCACTTGCTGCTTTAAATTTTCTCTCTGTGTCTTTGATTTTAAACAGCTTTAATGTACTACATCTTGCAGAAGTTTGCTTGGGCTACAATTTGGGAGAATTCATGAGCTTCAAATATGGCCAAGGAAGACATAAGTCTAAGTAAGGGATTTATGGAATGTGGACCTAAGTGTCACGTAAGATAATGGGCTGGGGAGAATGGAAATGGTACCTAATTACAGAATAGCCCACACACCCAGTGCGGGAGTTCCTCGTATCTGCCTAGTAGGATTTTGGTATTGTTATAGAACAGTGAGTGCTATATGTCTTTTCTTCTTTCTCTTTCTAAAGAGGTGTGTATATTCCCATTATCCTGTCCATGTTCCACCTTTGCATGTTGGGTGTGTGGAAAACAGATAACGTGTGTAGTCCACATGTTTCCAAGCCAAGCAGAACCATACAGACATCAAGAGGCTGTTAGGACCCTATGAAAATTCAGTCCCATTTGGAAAAGATACTAATATGAGCCCAGTTTTGTAAAAATATGAACAGAAAAATGGAGAAATCACAATAATGATAATATTAGTAATAATAAATTGCCAACATTTATTAACTGTTTTCAAGCACTGGACAGGTATTATTTCACTTGAATTCACTATAAACCTTTCAAGTAGTTGTGCTATATATCACCTCCATTTTACTAAGTAACCAAGGCACAACGAGATTAAGTAAAAGGATCAAAGGTAATTAAGTCAGAATTCAACCCAAGTAGGTCTGTCCAGAGCCTGAGCATATAATCACCACAACCACAGTGAATGATTATTCTGATAAAGACCTCAAATTTTGGGTGAACATATAGCCTGGTTTTTTGGGGACAGTTCTGCCTATGGCTTTGACATGGTTATTAATAACTCTCCTTTTCATGACCAAAGTGGCCCAGTTTGGATAATGAACGACATGGCCACCCTGAGTTGGGAGCCCCTCCCAGGTGTCATGATTCTGAAAGTCTAGAAGGAAAATTGAAACTTGGTTCAAGTAGGTCATGGAGGGCACATAAGGGTGTGGAGAAACGGAATCATCTGGCAGCATTTCTCCATTTGTTTTCTCCATCCATCACTCTAGAGAGTAATTAACTGAAAATTTGCCTTTGTGTTAATTGCCTCATCTCTCTGCACAGTGGACCCTAAGGAGGCATTTAAGAGAATCTTTAGTTGGAAGTACCTCTCTTGCAGCAGTGGTTAGTAGGAGCCATGGACAAAAACCCAGAGCCTAAGGGAAGTAAATGTCTTCATCCTGAATGTTCAGATGCTGTCTGTATCCTCCAATTCCTGGAAAAACTATATACACATCTGGACATCTAGAGTCGGTCAAGATCGGATCCAACAAAGGCAGCTGTGGGGGCAGCAACTCCCAGATTTCTACAATATATACCTGTCAGAACATCTACAAGAATACCTCGGTGGGTACAATAGAAATAGCTTGCTTTCTTCAATTTGTTGTTCGCTCTTCTTCTTGCAACCCTGTTTTCCTATGTCCTTAACCCAGAGACATGCACTATAGGTTCTAGGTTCAATGACTATTTTATTTTCTCGCAATAACCATGCCCCGTCTCCCCTAACCCAATGGGATTATTTGAATTTTAACAGAAACCAAAGTATTGGGACAGCAATAGAACCATCTGAGATGAAATTTCAGCCATTAGCAAGTAGGTGGAGTAAGGATTGGAAGGCATGGAGGGCTGCTGATAGCTTGCCAACTGGGCCAAGGAACTGCAAATTTTTACCACCAAATAATCCATTTTCCCCTGTAAAAGACTTTTAGTTAGCAAAATGCATTTATGGTATAATCATTACTATTCATTATTAATATAACAATTCTCATTTTCGATAGCCTCCTGTGGGACTGACACTATATTACACACTTTACATACTATACTTAAATAGGTCTTCACAAAAACTCAATGAAGTGACGATCATTCTTCTCTTACAGATGCAGAAATAGGGCACATAGAGGAGAAGAGATTTGCCAAAAATCATAAAGTTGGTAAATGGTGGAGCCAAATATGCTCTGCTTTTCGGTAATTAATTTACTTTTCCACTTATGTTCATCAGAGATAGTTGAAACTTTTTGCTTAGTCTGAAATAGAGTAGCCAGAGGGAGTTGATGTAATTTTACTTCAAAGCAATTTGATGGTCTCATTTTGCATAAATACACAATTCTAATAGCTTTTTGAAATATTAAAACTTGTCCTTGAGTGCCATCACTGCAGACCTGGGGGATATTATCACTGTAATAGTTGATGCAAAGGGTGACATACGTTAACTACAGTTGATTCTGAGCCAATATAACATTTGCCCTGACCTACTATTATTTTTTCTTATTTATTCTTTAAAAATAATCTTCAAACTTTAAGCAGTCTATAAATTTAAATAAATGGTACAATGCTAATGACTAGGAAAATAAAGATGAAAGAGACACACACTTTTAATGTAAATTTGCAAGATAGTGTAATTGTTAACTGCCCAACTCTGGAGCCAGTCTACCTGAGTGGGTTCCCAAATCTATTACTTATTAACACTGGAGACCTGGGAAAATTCCTCAACTTTATGTGCCTTGTATTATAGTTGGGTTGTTGTGAGGATTAAATGGATTAATATGTTTTAGAAGAATGAGTAAGACAGTCAGTACTCAACAAATATGTATTATTATTACTAGAACAGATAAACAAAAGGACAGATATTGATGATACTGAACCCTGAAAGTTATAGTTGATTTGTCTGTTTGATGTTTAAAGCCTGTCCGATGCACAAACACCATGTGACCTCACTTATAACTGGAATATAATGAACAAAATAAACTAATGAGAAAAATAGAACCAGAGACATGGAAACATGGAACAGAATGACAGCTGTAGGAAGAGAGGAGGGAGGGGGGATAGTGGAAGGAAGGGGAAGGGATTAGTCAAAGAACATGTATAAATACTCATGGACATGGACAATGGAGAGGGGAGTGACTGTGGGGGACAAGGGTGGGCTGGGTGGAGCAGGGCCAAAGGGGAAAAGTTGGGACAACTGTAATAGAATAAATTACAATTATAAATTACAATTAAAAATTAAAAAATAAAGGATGTCAGGTGCAAACCTTTTAATGATAAAATCTACATACCTCATTTCATATTGCCTCAGGATTTCTGTAAAATTCAACAATCAATTCACATTTTGTAGCCTCTTATTTCTGACTAAATTCATTTAAGGGTATAACATACAAGTGAACTAGCCCATCCCCTACCGAATCCTGAAATATGACAAACTTTGACTCAGTAAACTAAATGTTCCTCATTGTTGTTCTTTATGCCCTGCCTTTGTAAATGGGTCATTTTGTTCTTTAATTTTCTAAATATGGACTTCTTTCTTTCTTTCTTCTTTTCTCCTCACTTCCCTCTTTCCTTCCTTCCTTCCTTCCTTCAATTTCAAGGAGTAATAAGGAGAAAATATCTATGAAAGATCAGACATCATTTCCTTTGCTAATTTAAGAAGTTTACATTGGGCAATAGTTTCTAATATGTCACTATAAACATTACAAATCACAATGACACCATTTTCTGCATGAATGGCCTAGAGTAAATCAACTTCACTGAAAGCAACGTCTTTAGTTCTCAAGAGAAGTTTATTGTCTCAGGATTTCTGGATCCTGTGTCCCCTGAGGCTGGTTCAGCAGAAGCCATAAGGACAAACACTGATGCCCAAGAAACACTGACTATTTTCCCACCTTAACTCAAGCTATTCTCTTAGAGAAACTTAAACTCTGCTTCTCATTCTATGATAAAAGACTTTTTAAACTCTCTCTCTCTCTCTCCCTCTCTCCCTCCCTCCCTTGAAATGGGATGATGCTATTTCAATTATTGAAACAATCTCTTAAAATTCTCAGTTAGCCCCTTGAGTGCAATTTCTTTCCAACACGAAGAAAATCCATCACAGTTCTACATAGTGTAAAGATCTAATAGAAATAAATGATAACATTATTAGTTAGAAGTGTTATCTTAACCTTAAATTCTGTCAAATACTGTGGTATTCCTTCAATACTACAAGAGCGTGTTCCTCCTCTAGAATATGTGAGCTACATTCAACCATTCTGCTGACTTTCAAAAACAGTTGTTTATACTCTAGTAATGAAATCTCACTTAACTCATTTATTCCGTCGAGCAACGGCTCTCCAAGTGCACTGCTGGGACTACCAGCAGCATCACCTGAGAACTGGTTAGAAAAGCAAACTCTGATTCCACTCCAGACCTACTGTACCAGAAATGCTTGGAAGTAGGGGTGAGCAATCTGTGCTAGCAAGCCCTGAGGGTGATTCTTAGGCACACCGAAGCGTGATCACGCTTGTGGAGTTTCACCAAATACACTAAGGTTTGGCTCCCAGCCCCAGAGATGCTGATGTAATTGGCTTGAGATGCAGCCTTATCAATGGGGTTTTTTTAATGTGCCCTCAGTGATTCTAATGTCCAGCAACGGTTAAAAAGCTCTGTTTTAGAGGGATAATTTTCAGGTTGGGATGAGCGAGTTGCAGAAAGACTAGCGAGAAACATGCAGGTAATTCCTTCCTCTGCCCCCGTTATTACAACAGTATAGGGATGCAAGACATCGAAGGGTTCATTTAGATGAATTTGAGTAACTTGACCAGATGCAGGGTAACGGGCAAAATGCAGGGCGCTCACATCACTGCTGTGTCTTTCATTTTCTCTCTCTGCACAGAATTCTAGAAATTAGTATTTCCTATGCAAGTACTCATGAATTTTTCAGTTACATGCTGGGCATACAGTTGTACTAACAGCCATGTGTATGTTTGTTACTGTTTATGCTTAACTCTCCTCAGCAGACAATATTGACAGATGTCGGTCAAATATCACTTATAGGTTCTCTACTGTTTATTTCCTTCATGGATTATGTGAAGGAAATAAAGAATTTTTGCAGTAAGATAACTACACCAAGTTTAATGACCATATTTTCCAAAACAAAAATAGTTCATGAAAAAGTAACATTGTTTTAGAGTTTTGAAAATCTCATCAAGAGCTGCTTAATAGAAGACAGCCGGATCCTTATAGCTGAATCTTTTTTTAACTTTTAAAAGAAAATCTTTTTTATTGCAGTGAGAACACTTAGTGTGAGATGTACCTCCCTGATACATTTTCAAGGGCACAACCCAGTGCTGTTGACAGCAGGCGCAGTGTTGTACAGCCGGTCCCTGGAACGCATCCCCTTGCATAACTGAAACTCTATACTCATGGAGCAGCGGCTCCTCATTTCTCTCTACCCTCCACCCCTGGCACCCGCCGTTCTACTCTCTATGTCCATGTGTTCAGTTACTTTAGATGCCTCATGGATGTGGAATCATATGCTATTTGTCCCTCTATGACTGACTGATTTCGCTTAGGACATGTTCTCCAGATTCACCTATGTTGCCCCAAATGCCAGAGTTTCCTTTATTTTTGTGACTAATAAGCCATTGTACGTATACACCACGTTTTCTTTCTCCATTCATCTGCAGATGGCCATTCAGGCTGCTTGCAAACCACGGCTATGTGAGTGGCTCTGCAATGAACATGGGAGGGCAAAAGTATCTCTTTGAAATCCTGACTTCATTTTCTTTGGATAGGTGTTCAGAAGAGGGATGGCTGGATCATATGGTAGCTGTACTTTTAATTGTTCTGAGGAATTTTCATACTATTTTCCATAGTGGCTACACTATTTTCCATTCCCACCATCAGTGTACAAAGGTTCCCTTTTCTCAATCTTCATCAACATTTCTTGTGTTTTTAAAAAATTTTCAATGTACTAACTAGACTCTTCGAAGAAAAGAATAATAAACTATGTGATGGTGAATTTTTTTCTTGGTTTTTTTTTTTTTGGACACAATTGAAACTAGTTTAAAGATAAGGAAGTGTTTTCTGTGCTTTGACCCTTAAGATAATGCTTTTAATATTTTATAATTGAAGATGTAATTAATTCAGGTTAGTTGTAAGGTTTTTTTTTACAAGGTTAAAATATTTAACATTTTTGCTATTTTTAAAGAAATCATAAGTGAATTTTTTAGTTTTATGTATTTAGGTAATATTATATTGCTTCCTTCTTTAATTTCTTAATGTGGTGAAGTTCATTAACTGATTTTCTAGTATTAAACCAACCTTGCTTTTCTGGAATAAACCCAACTTGTTTATAATGTTGTATTACTTTTATATACTATTAGGTTCAGTTTGCCAAAATTTTGTTTAAGCTGTTTCTAATCTATTAAGTTCATAAGTGAGTATGGCTATAATATTCCTTTATTATTCCCTTTTTGGTATTAAGTTATAGTCCTACAAATGTAGCTCGAAATCATTCCAAATTTCCATACTCTAAATATTTTGTGTATAATTAGAATTACTGTTTTCCTTTAATTCTTGGTACAACTTGCTGCTAAAACCTTTTGGGCCTGGAGTTTTCTTCACAGGAAGATTTTTAAAAGATTTTATTTATTTATTTACTTTTATAGAGAGGGGTAAGGAGGGAGAAAGAGAGGGAGAAAAACATCAATGTGTGGTTGCCTCTCGTGTGCCCCCTACTGGGAATCTGGCCTGCAACCCAGGCATGTGCACTGAACTGGGAATCGAACCAGCAACCCTTTGGTTTACAGGCTGGTACTCAGCCCACTGAGCCACACCAGCCAGGGCTTCATAGGAAGATTTTTATTACTGATTCAATTTTTTTAGTGTTTATAGAAAATTCAGATTTTCTATTCTTACTTGAATCAGTTTTGGTGAGTTACATTTTCCTAGAAATTTGTACATTTTATTTAAATTTTAAAATTCATTGACATTAAATTGTTTTGAGTACCCTCTTTCTACCTTTATTAATATCTTCAGGAGCTAGAGCTACATCTCCTTTTCCATTGTTTTAATTTTGTTCTGTTTTGTTTTGTTTTGGCTTGGTGTCATCAGATATATCAAGAATCAACTTTGATTTTCTTGTATTATTTTCAAATTATACATAATTCAAAAACTATTTGTTCTTTCCTAACTAAGAATTATAATCAGATCATTTGTTTTCCTTAATCTTTTGTGTGCATTTAAGACAACTGTTACTTCTCTTCATAAATTTTTAGTTAAATCTACAAGATTTGTTAAGTGTTCTCACAAAAAAGGAAATGATAATTATGTGATGTGATAGAGGTGTTAGCTAAATTATAATCATAAATCATAATAACATTGCAATATATAAATGTATCAGATCAACACATTGTACACCTTAAGCTTATACAATGTTTATGCGTCAATTATATTTCAACTTGAAAATCCACAAGATTTGATAAATAATATGCCTCATTATATTTAAGTTACAAATGTTTTATAATTTCTATTATAATTTATTATCTGGCCTGTGAATAGTTTAGAAATATGTATTGTAATTTGTTTCCAATTATGATGTTTTTAATGACCAATTTGTTATTATTTATAACTTAAACACACTGTAATCTGAGAATGTTACCTGTATGACCGACTCTTTAACATTTAAACTCGAAAAGTTTTTCACAAACCAACAGGGTACTTCAAACCTGTGCTAGAAAAATACCCTCTGCTGACACCACTTCCTACGATACGATATGCAGGGCAGACACTGTACCTAATACAACTAATTTAACATCAAAGAAACCCTATGAAATAGGTTCTATTGTTATTATCCCTATTGTACAGATAACGTAACAGGCAGAAAGGCCATAGACAACTCATTTAGAGTCAAAAAGCTCACAGAGAATGAGCTACAACTCAAAAGCCGCTACGTGACATCTAAGGCTTTAGTCACTAAGTGACACAAGAGTCAACCCCACTGATAGTATGCTAAAATTTCCGAAGCATCTTTTCAGAAGGGTTTTCTAAATGTCAATATACTTTCTTTTGTACTTTAAGAGCCCAGTGGGTTAATAATGAGCGGTGTAATTATCCTCTTTTATATGTGGGAAAATCGATGCACAAAGCCATTATAGCTATTTAAAGGCAAAGTTAACTGGGGTTGTTTCATCTAAGATGGCTCAATATTTTTCTTGATTCTGTGTTCAGTGTGGGTAGGAGGTGGTTTATTTCAATAGAAACTGAGTTAGCAACTGACTTAGAGATTTATTCTCTTCTTGCCCTACAGATCCTCGAATCACCAACGCAATGACTGGGAGAAAGAACAGTACAGTGATTACTAAGTTCATTCTCTTGGGATTCTCTGAATTTCCAAAGCTCACCATTGTCCTCTTTTCAACATTCCTAGGGACCTACCTGATGACAGTGTCCTGGAATGTGGGCCTCATCATGCTCATCAGGATCGACTCCCATCTGCACACACCTATGTACTTTTTCCTCAGTAACCTGTCCTTGCTGGACATCTGCTATGTTTCGACTATTGCCCCCAGGATGCTCTCAGACTTCTTCAAGAAGCAAACCTTCATCTCCTTTATGGGGTGCACCACACAATACTTCTTCTTCTCTAGCCTGGGTCTGACTGAATGCTGTCTCCTGGCAGCCATGGCTTATGATCGATATGTTGCCATTTGCAACCCTCTGCTCTACACAGCCATTATGTCCCCCACCCTCTGTGTGTGGATGGTGGCAGCATCCTGCATAACTGGACTCTTTGGCTCATTTATCCTACTGTGTGCCTTACTTCTGCTGCATTTCTGTGGGCCAAATGTCATCAACCATTTCTTTTGTGACCTGCCCCAACTGCTAATCCTATCCTGCTCTGACACCTTTTTTTCCCAAGTCGTGATAACTCTGTTCACAGTGATCTTTGGGTTCATGTGTGTCCTGGTTATTATGATATCCTACGGTTATATCGTGGCCACTGTTCTGAAGATCACTTCCCGTGAAGGCAGGTCCAAGGCCTTCAACACCTGTGTCTCTCACTTGATCGCAGTGACCCTCTTCTTTGGCTCTGGTATCTTTGTTTATTTGTACCCTAGCTCTGGTGTTCCCCAGGGCCAAAGCAAGTTGGCATCAGTCATATACACTGTTGTCATCCCCATGCTAAATCCATTGATCTACAGCCTGAGGAACAAGGAAATCAAAGATGCCCTAAGCAGATGGAAGAAGAGAATCTTCTCTTGGTGTTGCTAATTACGGGATTTGCTTCAGATGTCCAGGGTAGAAAAACTATCAACTAAAACATCACCCCACAACTCCTCTAATTGTGGCTGAATTACAGGTTCTATACTTTTCTAATAGAAACCCACAACTATCACAGGGACAGGGAAAATGCACGAGAAGTTTTCTGGAAGCTCAGTATGTCCATCCTTCATCATTTGTGACCCAATACGTTAATAGGTCAAGCAATTCACAAGTATTTTTGTAGCTGGTAGTGGTGCTATGTCCCTTCCCCTTTCTGGTTCTTGAAAACATACTGTTTCAAGAACCAGAGATGGCAGCACTGATCAAGGCCGTCAGGAGACCAGCAAGCCTCTTCATTATTTTCCTTTGACTCTTTCATAGCTTTGCACGGCCTTGGATCTCAGGTTCTGCTAGAACTGACCAGTAGGCCAGGATTCTTTTTTAAAAATTGTTGACACTATTACAGATGTCCCCCATTTGCCCCATGAGTTGCCCCCTCCACCCAACCCCCACACCCCACTGGCCTTAAGCACATTGTTGTCAGTGACCGGGGCGTATGCATACATGTTCTTCGGCTAGTCTCTTCAAGACCTACCCTCTCCCCTCCCATCTGAGATCTGTCAGTCTGCTCCATGTACCCGTGCCTCTGGTCCTATTGTGTTTGTCAGTTTATTTTGCTCATTAGATTCCACATATCAGTGAAATTATATGGTATTGGTCTTTCTCTGACTGGCTTGTTTCACTTAGCATAATAGTCTTCAGGCCCATTCACACTATCTCAAAGGTGAAGAGTTCCTTTTTACTCCTGCATAGTATCCCATCGTATAAATGTACCACAGCTCTTTTATGTGCTCCTCTACTGATGGGCACTTGGGCTGTTCCCAGATTTTACTGCAAGGGTTATTGCAATTGCCCTGCCTGTAGTGCCATGACATGGTCCAGATAGATCATCTGCCAACAACACATTTATTGGACAAGTAAATGTTCCTGGGACAGGACTGAGCCAAATGCAGAATTAAGGTAAAGGAGAGGGCAGCAACCTCTTTGGTCAGAAGGAGAAGTGAAGAGATTTACCATAGATTTCCTTGAAACAGCCATTTCTCTTTATGCATTTGAAATACAGCTTGACTTGTACTGATTAGAGTTATATGTGGATTTTCAAGAATATATTACATGGCTATGAAAATGACCAAATTAACCAATTAATATCAAGTGGCAAATAAAGTGGAACAACATCTTATCTATGTGTATTTTTTTATGATGAGACACCAAAATGTGAAATCCTGATAGTCTTTTATTAACCAGTGGAAGGAGGTCCATCGCAAGACTATAGTAACTGAGAAGTTAACACAGATAAGGCGTGCAGTGGATGGATCTGGCTAGTGACAGTGATGACAGTGACTTTAGTGTGCATAACTCTTCAGTTTACATTCACAAACATGGGTCTTCATGACAGCTTGGCTACGAGCCCCTCATCTTATAGATGAGGAAACAGGACCTCAGCTCACACTTGCCGAGGGGACCTAGCAAATGAGTGCCAACTGAGGGGCAAGGCCTGCAAGTGCACCTGCCATCATTCCAGTGGAGGGACTGGTAACACCTCTCCCACAGTGGCCTAAGCAGGATACTCCTTTTCCCACAATAATTGCCACTTCATCTGGGATGATTGCTCCAAATGTTTTGGTGTGCATATGTGAGAGAGGCTGAACACATCCAGCTCTCCTTTGTGCCCAGGCAATGAGAACCCTTCTCTTCAATACATCTCTTCGTCTAGAGGATTCACAGCTTCTTTGTCAGTCCCTTTTATATTCCGATGAAGGTTAAAAAATTCTGATTGTGAGAAAATGCCTCTTGGAAGTGAGCAACAAGTTCATTCCAAGTAACTTCAACTTTTATCGCTTCTCATCTGCAAAAGGAACATTATGGTCCCCTCCCTCCCTACCTCATAAGATGCAAAAATTAAAAAAAAAAAGTCACATTTTCCTGGAAGGGGAAGGTGGGGACTGATGACCCCAATATCCTTCCTTACTCTGCTCAGGAGGAAGACAGTAATCAGAGAAGCCGGTTACATGTGTTCAGACCTCTGACCTAGAGAACTGAGATGTTTGTTGTTTCATGCCACCACATTTGTACTGAGTCTTTACGCAGCAACAGGAAACTAATATACTCATCGCACATTTTAATTTGCTTCTCTGTGAAACTACCCGCTTCTGAACTTTTGCAGTTCATATCCTGATGGAGCTATTTTTTTTTTAAGTTCCTTTGTAGAAGAGTTGTCCTATTTGATTCAGGAAATGGCGACCGAGCACGTATGTATTTGAGGCCAGGTCCTGGGATACAGAGATGGATAAGAAATTAAAACCCTAAAAGACCTCAAAGAGAAATAACACAGGTAGAAGCATAACTATTATCTGAGTCAGAAAGTTCTGGAAACTATGCGAGTTCAGAAGAGGGAGACCTCATATCAAGTTAAGGGTGTCAGGAAAGGATATGTTGGGTGGCTGTGAGGAATATAACAGGGAATCGACACAATGCTCAGGAAGGACCTTATGCAGTGGTAAATGTCTTTGTCAGATTGGAGACCACAATTAAACAGCTGCTCCCATCCGCGACCTAAGTCTGGGAATTACCTACCAGAAAAGAGGGGTGAGATTAGGAACCGCTTAGAGCCAGAGTGATGGACTCATGAACTTGAGTGGGCCTGAGGAGCAAGAAGTCACCAAGAAGTGATTTACTGAGTTGTGCAGTAGAAAAACAGGAGGTTTTGGTAAAGGCAAATTTCAGAGTTTGCAATTTTAAAATTAAGCATGTTCCCGTTACGGTGAGGTCTGGGATGGACCTGCCGAATCATGAGAGTTGAGTGGCATAGGATTTGAAGTCAGTGGAGGTATGGAGGTCCAGACAGTGTGCAGCTAGGGAATTCGGAGGGGCATTAACCATGAAACCATCTAATTTAGCTTCCTGGCTGCCCTTAAACAAACAGGGCCAGATAAATGTTGACTTGAGAAACATAGAGAAGAGTGAAGTAATCACGGTGAGGTGAAGTCTGTCCAGAAATATATCTTGCATTACTGAGCTCAAAATCTGGTCTTGAAGCTGATTTCCCAAACCCATGGGTGATCACCTTGAGAAAATGATGTCTTGAGACCTTAATAAAAGATATAACATGGGCATGGCACAGACGGGACCCATTGGCTCCCCTGCCCCTCATCTTTGTAGCTGCCACATTTGACAGAGAGAATTTCAAGACTAATCTTAGATTTTCAAGATGAATTAATGATTCAGTAAAATAAACAGATACTTGACAACCCATAGCTGTCTTCCCCTTTCTTTCTCCCTTCCTTCCCTGCACTATCAACGTCCACATAGAATGATGTGTCCTCTATTCATCTGGCCTCCTGTACACAAGGCCGTTTCCACCATCTGGCCTCCAGCTGGACAGCCCTCTCCAGTGAACATTTATCAACCTAACTTCCTTTCTCTAACCACAGCTGCCTCTTCTCCTTGGAATTGAGCCCTGCTGGCAAAATGCTACATTTAAGATCAAGCAAGTTCAGGGTGGAAGTACATTTTCCAAGTCACATCAGCTCTGGATCATTTTCAGGTTTGTTTTAAGGGGTACCTCTGTGTTGCAATGCACCAGAATTACTTAGATGCATGATTCCCATTGACTCCCTGCTTGTCAGTGTTCCTGGCCTCAGGAAGCCTTCCGTAGGAAAGGCTTGGAGAGAGTTCTCTCAGCAGGACAGAAATGAGGCTCCCTAGAAGAGGCTCTACCCTCCCACAACCTCGAATGGGACTGAAGGATCAGAGTCTCTGTAAAAAAATAGATAAGAGACACTGTGTGTGGAGGGCCACATGTGCCCAACACATGTGGTTGGCCAACTATTCTCTAGGTTTTTTTCATGCTAGTATATAAATCTATTCTAAGACTGGGAATAAAATTCAAAGAACACTTTCTTTGTTTATGCTGGATCCAGGAAAAAAATACACTTCTATGTCATTTTCAATAAGCTAAAAACAACCGTTTGCAAAGACAGAGAAGACCAGCTTTAAGGAAAAGTATGACGCCCTATAACTTTGTCCCTTGCCCCACCCCTTCCCATTTGAAGCCCCTCCCTTCCTGATTCTGGGTGCCTTGTTTTTCCCATTACTGCTTGCCCCTGTGTTCTCCTGCAGCCTTCCTTTGTCCCTGGAGATTAGAGGCATGGGCTTAAACTCTGGTCCTACCAATGACTTGTTGTGCTCCGGTGGGCAGCCTTGACCGATAACCTCTGCTTCACAGTGTCCCTCTCTGTGGTCTTTCCTTCAGGCTCCAGACCTGCTCCAGTTCCCCCAGTCTTGAGAATTCTTTCACATGACATCGCCAGAGGCTATACATACTTTTCCACTTCCTTCTCTTCTTTCACTGCTAAACTGGCATCTCACTTTCTTCATTACCTCCTGAACTCCACTCCAGATACCCCACCTGGGATGACCTGTGCTGGGAAAATTTCACCTTTCTTCCTTCTTGCCACATCCAATGGCCTTTCGTTCATGTCTTTTTTTTTCCTCCCCTGTTTGATTTCCATGCCATGTTCACCAAATGTCACTGGGTGATGCTTTGAGGATCAGAATAAGGAATTAGGATGCCATCGGGCTATTAATGAACCATGTCAAACCAGTGAATATTCTCGACCCAGGAATGACATGATTAGTTCTGTGCTTTCGGGAAGTCCGTCTGCGTGTTAAGGAGGAAGAGTTGTACTGAAGGGAGTCTGACGGCAAAAAGACCAGTTAGAAGATTTAGGAAGATCATGAACAATTAGGTTAAAACTGCCTGACGGAAAAGGGGTTGGGGTAGAGATGTCAGGAGGCCTCATTGATTCTCTGGATGATGTTTATATTCGGTGAATATGAAAGGAAAAGAGAGCCTTTTCTGAAATTTTGCCTTGGGGAGAAGGACGGGAGACAGTGAGGGAAGGAGAGGGGTAGGAATTTAAAAAAACACCACAATCCCCCAGCATCCTATCTTCACATTCTTCACCCTGCAATAAGGAGTAAGAAACAAGAGGTTTGTTTTGATTTTATTATATACTTTTTTAATCTAGCCAAAGTTAATTACATACAAACCACTCCACTGGCCATGGTGACCCTTTCTTCTATATCAAACCTTAGAGAGACCCAAGAATGTAGGCGTAAGGCCAGGAGCTGGGAATTTGGGGAAGGAGGCTATGGCCCTGGTAGGAGAGAAGTGGGTGGGGTTTGGGAGCGGAGAAGGGAAACTGCAGATTTTTCCCATGTGGATGCAAGTTGAAGGGCTGCCAACATCAACAGGGTGTGGCTGCCATCTTTCTCAAACCCTTGAAAGAAGCCACAGTGTCCTGTGCGTTTGCACAATGCCCACTTCCCTCTGTTCCTTGCATGTCCCTCCCTAAGGCACACAAATAGAGTTCAAGTTTTTCCAAGTTGGATATTCGATAAATCATAAACCAAACAGGTACATGAGGGAAATCTGGCCCCAGTCAAACCACAAAGGTTTATTTTTTTAAAACTCCCTGCACATCAATCTTTGGAAAAATCAGGTCTGTGGAGTGCTTTTCCTCCCCGCCCCACTGCCACCCGTCTGATGGGTCCTTGCGGGTGGCAGTGCGGCCTAGAGGGCAGAACACGGGCTTTGGGTTCTGGAAGACCTGAAGGCAAATTCTGTTCTTGCCACAGTCTTCCTGACAAACATTTCTCCAAAATCCCATTTTCTCATCTGAAAATATGTTTAAGAATGCTTTCTTTTGGGAACTACTGTGAGAATATCATGAAATAAAGTATACTAAGGCCCGATCCACACTGCCGAACATAAAGTGCCTGACTGTCTTTTCTCTTTGTTTTTATTTCACAGAATCACAGAATCTTAGAATTTTAAGGAACCTATAAGGTCAACCAATTCACACAGTCTTTCTTTTTTAAGCATCTGTGTTCATCTTTCATTTCCATTGAGCACATTATCTTTACTTTTTTCTTTTTCTCACTGCTGTTCAATTACAGTTGTCCCTGTTTTCCCCTTATTACTCTCCCCCTTGCCCTAGTCTATTTCTTTTATTTTTTTCCAGCTTCATTGAGCTATAAAAGACATATAGCATCATATTAGTTTAAGGTACATGACATAACGATTTGATATAGGTATATATTGTGAAATGAACCCCACAGTAGGTTCAGTTAATATCCATTACCTCACACAGCTGCAATTTTCCCCTGTGATGAGAATTTTTAAGATCAACTTTCTTTGGTACTTTCAAATATACAATACATTATTATTAACTATGGTCACCATGCTGTACATTATATCCCAGGGCTTATTTATCTTATAACTGCAAGTTTGTACCCTGTGACCCACCTCATCCATCTCCCCCACTCTCTGCCCCTGCCTCTGGCAATCACCAATCTATTATCTGTTTCTTTGAGTTCGGATTTTTATTTTTTTGGTTTGTTTTTCAGCTTCCACATACAAGCGAGATCATCACTGTCAAGTGTACTATCTTCTTCTTACTTCAGTGATGGAGAACTTATTCTTTTCCAGAATATTCTTCCTACTTTTAGACAGTTCTATTGTTTTCCTATCATCTCTTCCTCCCTCCCCCTCTTCCCTCCTTTCTCCTTCCTTCTTTCACCCAGTTAGTCAGAGTTCCAACTCTTAAAGTCATGCAAAAGATATTCTTACGCTGAAGAGATTCTGTAAAATGTCCTGGGCTTTACAAAGGCAATTGCTGTTGATGAAATGGTTACATATTTTGAGGCCAAAAGCCACTCTTGGCTTTCACTGCCTCTAGGGATATCTTATTGGAACAAGGTCAAGGACTAAGAATATAGTGGAAGCAGGGCCAATGGAAATCAACTCCACCCAACCAAAGCTGGCATCCTCTTTACAGCCCAGCCCAGGCATCAAGCCAAGTTGCCAGTCAGTGCTCCCTGGGATGTGTCATACCCCACAACCTAGACAGACCCAATGGTACCTAGGAGAGAGCTGGCCTTCCTTTAAAGTCCCATCAAGCCCTTCCCTTGATGGCCAATTTAAAGTCGCTACATGGAAAATTTATTTATCTCTTTGGTCAAGGTCAATGTTCCAGGTGCCCGAAGATATGGATTTTACTCCAAGCTTCTAGTATTAGCCATCTGACCGAAACCCAGAGATTAAGGAGTTGTAGGTGAGTCTATCCTTTTGCCCTTCCTCAGGAATGGTTACTGGTGAATTCTAGAATCACAGAATGGGTGAGTTAGAAAGACCCTGGAAGAAGGGGAAGGTGGAGCAGGCAAGATGCTGACCTCCTCTCTCCTGACTGCTTGATTTTAACCAGAGGAGCTGGGCTTGACCTGATATTCTGCAATTCTGCAGAAGATTTATTTTTAAATGTTCTGCTATTTACAAATGGAAAGAAAGAAGGAAGGAACGTGGACAGAAAAAAAAAAACCACTTACCTAAGCTAATCTACTATATAGACAGGAGATTTGAAGATTAAGATTCAGAAAGGCAAGTAATTTTTCTCAAGGTCACACATCAATAACATAGGAGGAACAGGAATTAAATCACCATATATATATATATTTTTTTTAGCTTTCAGGCTTTTGCTTTTTATGCTATTCTAGACTCATAAATGTGTGCATGTGTAAGTGTGCAATTTAAAAAAAATCATCTAGTTTCCTTAGATCCTCTCTGGTGACCACTGAGACTCCAGGTTTTAAAATAAGATAAAGCAGAAAGAGCTACTCCTGGAGAATGAGGTGCTCACCCTGATTTCACCTCTCGTCCCATGCAACTGTACAGACATCCACTCTCTCTCTTTTGGCTTTACTTTTATTATCAATAATGGAGAAAGTCTAGGTTAACTGGTTTCTACCCCTGGCATCCTATTATTTTATTATTTTAGGTATATTCTCAGAATTTGGGGAACATCCATGCAGTATTTAAAATAGGCCGGTCCAGTGGTCTTGGCATTAGGACAAACTTATAGGGTCTATATAGTAAATATTTTACAAGCCTATACTTAACTAGTCAACAAATAATCCCTGGGCACCTATAATGTGCCTAGCACTGTAGCAGATGAGGAGAAAGAATGGATGCAAGCAGAAAACACATTTTTTTCCTACAGACTAGTCTTTCTAGATTTTCATCATACTGTACAAAGTCATCTGAACTGCAATTATCTCCTGTACTTCAAATATAGCATTTAAGAATTACCACCTTAGAACTTTATTCCTTTTTATCTTGGTGTATAGCTTTGTTAAAATGTAAATGAACCTGCCCAGGTTAAGGAGAGGTAGGCTTTTTACGATGGTTTTATTTTATTTTATTATTATTAATTATTATTATTATTATTATTATTATTTTAACTATGATTTTAAGCATTCAGCTTCCAGTCTTGTCCAGTCCATTGGGATGGGGAAAGGGTTGCTCCTGCAGTCACACCTATAATATGGTCTTCTGGATCTCCCAACCCCATGGCCACATTCTTTTGTAGCATTCCAGAAAGAGAACAGGCTCTGGAATAAAAGAATCGAGGGTTATTTAAATTTTGGCTAAGTCACTTAATAACTCTTTGAGCTGCCATAACCTCAGTGAGCTTCTGGTCTGAAATGTATGTCTTTTGGAATTGTCGTAAACTGAATTTATTCAGGAAGTATTATGTACTGTCTACTATGTGCCAGGCATAGTGCAAGGCACTGAGGTTAAAAAGCCCTCCCAGAGTTTACAGTCAGAAATACAGGCAGAACAAGCTGGCAAACAAAAGTAAATATGAAGTGTGGTAAATGTTACAAAATAAGCCAGCATGTTTTATAAATATTGGGAATGAGATAAGTAAGGGACATTTGGTCACTGTAGCCATTATTACCACATACACGTACATGCACCTGGGTTTTGTGCAGCGCACAGCAGGCCTTGGATTAGGGATGAGGAAACCTGGGTTCAAATTCTGACAGTGCTGATTATTTGTTAAGCAATAAAAATTATTTTTTTCTCTTAAAAACTGGATGCAAGTTATTTCATTTACTTCTCACCATCTATGAAGTAATACTAGTATTACCTCCATTTTCGCAGTTGAAGGAAATCAAAAGAAATTTAAGAGTGATGTGTCAGTTTGACCCAGGCCACACAGCTAGTGAGTCGCGATGTATGGATTAGAGGCTAGATCTGCCTGACATCAAAGCCCTGCTTTGGATGACCACAGAGAAGACAATGGTTGTGAGAATGCTGCATAAACTAAAAAATGCTGTAAAAACAAGTGGTGGTGCTTCCCAGATCATGCACACTAAGACACGCACATATATTATATTAATATGCTCTATTTCTATATATATATAATTTCCATATACTCTAGTTCTATGTATATAGAAATACAGAGTATATGACACACATTATACCTATCTCCAGGTATTTCAGGTCAAAATATCCTGAATTTGCTCTCCCTACGGCTTGATTTTAACCAGAGGGGCTAGACTTGACTTGATATCCTAGAATGCTGCAAAAAATTTTGTTTTTAAAATGCCTCGCTATTTACAAATGGAAAGAATTACATAAAACAACCATATAAAATAAATGGTAATCAGCTTTTATCATATTCTTAAAATGTAATAGGATATGATAGACTCTTGGGGGTTGAAAGAGGAAAGAATTATGATAATCTTCCTCAAATACACCTCCAATGATTACTGTAAATGTGAAAAATAAAGGGTGTGGCATGGGGTAACTCTCCGGTTATGTATAGTTTCTCTTCAGAATGACTGGTGCAGGTCATCTCAAGGGAGCATTTGTTTCTAAACTGACCTGCCCTGATTCAAGTCATCAAAGGTTTTCTTCCTGGGTTTTGAAGCAACTTCCTAATCTTCCTTCTCAGTCTCTTGCACTCCCATCCATCCTTTAAATGGCTTCTACGCTTCCCTATTGCTCTTCATTATATTGTTAAAACCATATTTGGTACCTAGTGCCCTGTTTACAAAGACGCAAGTAAAATGTAAAAAACAAACAAAAGCAAAACTTTTCTTGTCCATAGAGGAAGTGTCAAACTCTCTAACATAATAGTCAACAAATATTTATTGAGCACCTCGTATGTGCCAGGCATTGGTTGAGGTGCTTGGGATTCTTTAATGAACAAAGGAGACAAAAATTCCTATAAACCCTAGTCTTCGTTAAGCTTACTTACACTCTAGAGGAGGGAGATGGACAAATGATAATCAACAAACCAATTAATTTATGCAATGGTAGAAGGTGGTGTTACCAAGAGAACAGGGCAGGGTAAAGGGGGACTAAGGTCTAAAAGTGGAGAGGTTGAAATTAAATATAAATATGCGCACAGATATGCAATTAAATATGGAGCATATGCAATTTTATATACAGTATATGCAACTGTATACATATAAAACGGTTAAACAAACGTCCTTACCATATTTGCTTTTGAAACTCTTTCACAATCTGTCCACCTCCCACTGTCTCTCAAAACTAGACTTCTGTTTTCTTCTCTGAATACTTCTGTGCTCCCACCACCCTGACATGTTTAAGGTTCCTCAAACGCTATGCTCTCTTGAGCCTTTTACATCATTAACATGAAGCCCCCTGAACCACCACCTCCCAACTCCATCACACACCAAATTTTCATCCTGGTAACCCCATACTCATCATTGGACTCCTCCTCCAACACGCCTCCTCTCAGAAGCCTCCACCTGCTATGTCCAGGATCCAGGGAACCCTGTCCCACTGTGCTGTGACTTATCTGTTTTCTGTGTGCCCTAGGCATTATAAGGAATATATAGAACTTAATAGTAATGTTTTATTACTTTCTAGATCATCCGCATTTAGCTCCAAAAACACATGGTTCAACGTATTTGGTAAGTTGATAGTATTTGTACAAAATGAGCATTAGCATTTCAGTGCTGAATTTTTTTTTTTACCCCTTTCTGCAATCTTTAAAGGGGATGTCAGTTTTTCACACCTCTAAGTGTTTCACTGCTTTAAGAGAAGGGACACCTTGATCCCATACACAACAAACTGTGATGATAAGAAACACAAAATTACCTCACTGGACATTTAAATTCTTGACATATTTATTTTCTTTAAAACACACACACACACACACACACACACACACACACACGAGTGTCTAGGATAAATCCAAGTGGCTCAGTAAATCAACTGCAACACTTGGAGCAACTGACAAAAAGGGGAGTATTTAGTCCAAGTTCCATTAATAACGTCCTTTGGTAAAGTGGTGACATTGACAGTGAAAGTGATGATCTGGATAACGCAAAACTGCCAGACTCCTCAGAGGCATGTCACTTTTCCATAAAAAAATGCATCAAGATAAGGGTGATTATGAACCCCATGAAAGACCCAATACACGTTGTAGAGGGGAACTCTGCGTCAGATGGAGGTAGGACATCGGCCTCCCAGTCTCTTCTGACTCAGGGGGTTTACGGTTCCATGACACGATGAAATGGTTTCTTCACCTGGACCTTCCTGGCCATGGGAATCCCCCTTTGGGGCTCTGAAGGCAGCAGAAAGAGGACAGACACATGGCCACGGGAAGGAATATCAGCACGATGGCCAATCTCATCCTCTTGGGGTTTTCAGAGCACCCGGAGCTGCAGATTTTCCTCTTTGTGTTGTTCCTGGGGATCTACTTCATGGCTCTGGCTTGGAACCAGGGTCTTATTGTCCGGATCAGGATGGAGTCACACCTCCACTCCCCCATGTATTTCCCCCTTGGAAACTTGTCCTTTGTCGATATCTCATACACCTCCTCTGTAGCCCGAAGATGCTCTGTGACTTCTTCAAGGACCAGAAGACCATCTTCTTTGTGGGCTGTGCTGCTCAGTTTTTCTTCTTCGTTGGGATGGGAGGCACTGAGTGGTCTCCTGGCAGCCATGGCATATGACCAGTATGCTGCTATCTCCAACCCTCTGCTCTACGCCACCCTCATATCACCCACCCTCTGTGTGGGGATGGCCATTACAGTGTACGTGGGATGATTTCGCACAGGATTGGTCCAAACCACTTCCACATTCCGGCTCCATTTCTGTGGGCCATGAGTCATTGACCCCCTTTTCTGTGACCTGCCAACCCTGCTGGCCTTGTCTTGTTCTAGCACCTTCCTCAGCCAGGTAGTAAACTTTCTTGTTGTGTGTGCAGTTGGTGGCACATCAACTCTAGCTGTTCTGGTTTCTTATGGCTACATCATTACTACCACTTTGAAGATCCATTCAACCCAAGGGCGGACAAAGGCTTTCGACACCTGTGCCTCTCATCTGACCACAGTGATTCTCTTCTATGGCTCTGGTCTCTTCTCACACCTTCATTCTAGTGCTAGATACTCACAGGACCAAGATAAGGTGGTGTCCACGCTCTGTGGAGCTGTGATTCCCATGCTAAACCCGATAATACGTAGTTTGCAAAACAAGGAGATCAAAGGTGTGTTGAGAAAACTCAAGGAAAGGAAGAAGCAAATGTCTTTTATTTCCTTGAGTTAAAAAATCTTAAGCTTTGCTATATGTAAATAGGCAAAATACAATAAATGAGTCACAGAATCTGAATAATAAATTAAAGAAGTTGCTTCAAATAAGACCCCCAACCTATATGTCTCCTGTGCAATTCGGTTCAACCAAAGTTTGCTTTCTTTCCTTTACTTGTTGGGGCTCAACAGGGTTTTAATTTGGGTCATCTGCAACAGAAAATAAATATGATTTTTCATAACATTCCTTAGTTTTATGGTATCAGATGGTGGTTTCAGGATACCATGCCTTAGGGCCAGCTGGGGCCTGGCCCCAGGACTGCAAGGATTCAGTTGAGACCTCTTTACAATATAACACTGCTCATCTCAATCCGCTCACCACTCGGGACAAATTTTATGTCTTTCTTGCCATGATTCATACTTATTCAAGTGTTGACCAGGAAGGTTGATTCTGGATGAAAACTTGAGAAGCCTGACTGAGTTGGGTTCAGCAATGATTACTCAGAGCCAGGAGAGTGGTAGGGTACCTGGAAACCATGCTTGAGAAGCACCAAGGATCACACATCTGGAATCATAACATCCCCTGGGGCCAGAAATAGGAGCCACTCCCAGCAGATATAACACTGTAAAGTCACAGTGAGAAGACATAGAGAACTGAGTGCCATGAAGTTAATTTTCATGCCTGAACTTCCTGGTGACTGGGTGGGACCACCTGCTTTAAGGAGCAGTCAAGACAGAGACGCTTTGCCTAGAAACTTCGATGCCCTATCTGCTTTCTAGACCAATTCTCACTCTTGGCTTTGTATGGATATTTGACTCACTTTCTGTCTTCACCCCATCCTCAATTCATTCCAACTTCATATGCTAGAGTTGGATTTTCCTGTATCCCTAGAATCTGAGCTCAGCCTGCCCCATGATTCTGACATCCTGGCTCTCATCTTCATGCATTATTTTAGAAGGGCCCACAGTCCGAGAAAGGGCATGATGAGATAGGAAAATCAAGTCGTCACTTGAGATAGGATGACCAAGTCGCAAGAGTTTGTAGCAGAATTGAATGTGAATTTTAAATTGCCTGATTCTATTTTATAGGATGGTTCTTGAGTAACATTTCTGACAAACATTTCTGAAGTTCTGTTTCTTTAATGTGTATAGAAACCCTGGTGAATCACGGCAGCCAACCCTAAGGCACATCTGCTTTGGCTATAACTATTCTGCCTCAGTCCTGTTTTCAGTTCATGCTGTCATTTGATCTGACCACTTGGATAAGAATTACTGCAATATGTTCCCATGGCATAGTTATCTGTCTTCTTCCTAAGTTGTTAACATCCTTGTCTAAACTGTTCTCTATTGTTTCTCCAAAACATAGGACATGACTAGGGCAAGCTATGTGCTTAATAAATATTTGTTTAATCAATGAATAAAAAAAAATCTAAATTCACTTGACAGATAATTTAGAGATTTTAGGCCAAGGAACGGAATAAACACTTACTGAATGCTTTTTATATGCCAGGCACTGTGCCTAGTGATTTAAAAAAAATGTATTTTCATTCTTTAACATATGCACAGATTCCTTGTTAAAAAATTAAAAAATTATAGATAAGAAAATTTCCCTTTTGACCATAACCCTCAATTTCAATTTCATCCTGGGCTCCCTGAGAGGTAACAACTATTTATGTTGGTATGTGAATTGACATCTTTTTGCATGTAAATATTCACATATGTATATGTACCCATCAAAAATATTGCTTTATGTGGCTCCGTGTATTTACATAAATGGTATTGTACCGACTGCTCATTTTATACATTGCTTTTTAAAAGTGAACATTGTTTCTTGGAGCCCTTTCTATGCTATACATATAAATCTATCTGAGTCTTTTTATTGTTTCATAGAACAAATATACCAGAACTTACATACTTCTTCCTCCATTGATGGACATTTAAGTAGTTTCAAGTTTTTGCTGTTTAATTACAGTGTTGCAATATGCATGTTTGTACATCCTTCTTCGTGCTAATATGCAATGTTTATGGTAGAAACTGAGAAGTTGAATTGCTGTTTATAGGGTATGTGTATTTTTAAATTTTAATAGACATTGTTAATTTCTCTAAAGAGCCTACCAACGGATGCCCCTGCTGGCAGTGTGCTTAGGGGGTCTATCTCCTCAAACCCTTGATGAAGGATAGTATCATCCAAACTTATTTTTTTCCCTGCCTAACAGGTTTTTTATACAGGGTGCTGTAAAAGTAGGTTTACAGTTGTGAGAACACAAAACACAGAGTTTCCTCTTGTATTATTTATCACTTACTGTATTACTTTTCATATGAACTGTAAACCTACTCTTGCCTCACCCTCTGTATATTCTTTCAATCCTTGAGATTACCCTGCTAGACAGAGTTGTTTATCGTTCGTATTTACACACACACAGTGTCCCACGTATAGACTCTTTATAGGTACTTTCTGTCTTTCAGTTCTCACCACCGCACTATGAGATAGGGGTTGTAACCACTTTTATCCGAGAGGCTAATTACGTAAGCCTCAGCAAGGAGGCTCGGTAGCGCGCGCACGGCTCACCCTACGTCAGAGAGACTCTGGGTGCGTGTCTACCTGATGCCCAGACCATTAATTGAAACTACATATTCTCACACACAAATGCTTGCCATCATCCAGAGACAAAGAAAAATATATAAACACTATGTTCTATGCCAGGTGGGTCCTTGAAATGTCAGGAGGATCACTTTGTAAAGTATCTGATTGTCTAACCACTATGCTGGACACCTGAAACTAATACAAAACAATATGGAATGTCAACTCCAAGTGAAAAAGGAAATTCAAAATATATATATATTAGAGCAAAGTCTGTCAAAACTATTATCTCAAGTCAAGCGTGATTTAAGTGTATTAAGACAAAGGAGACCAGGCTTCTCTTAAACAGTTAGGGTTAGGTTCAATAAGACCATCGCTTAAGTTACACACCTGCACTACGGAGCCGTGAACTCTAAGGGAGAAAAAGACACCTACTAAGAAGGTTCCTGGTGGCTAACTTGGCTCAAATTTTTTGAAAAAGGAGTCTACCAGCCATTTCCACACAGAGGCCTCTCACTCAAACTGTATTTCACAGAGGAGCTACCAGTGAACGGTCTGCTTGCACTGTATTCCTGCCCTATGAGCCAAGCCAGCCTTTATAAAGGCTTCCTGCAATCTTATTTCAACCAATAAGATTGAGGCTTCTCATCCAATGAGAACTGTGCAGCTCTGACCAATCAAAGTGGCTCTATTGTGATCAATCAGGGATAGTGGCTTTGGACCAATTAAGCTGTGACGATTCGGAGTCCTCATTTGCATGAGGGTGGACCAATCAGGGACTTCTGTGCATATAAGGTAGTTCTCCTGTGGCTTGGGGAGCGTACTTTCCAATGAAGGTTTAAGAGTGAAATTTTCTGGGTGGAGATGGAAAAGGCTGGCTGGAACGGAGCGGAGCAGAGCCGAATTCGGCAGAATGAACAGAGCAGACCCATCTAGCCTGAGAGGGACCTGGCCCCAGGGCTGCCTGGCCCCACGCTGTAGCGCCATTGAGCTGTTTTCGCAGCCGTTTTGTGTCACCGTTCAGCAGTTTGCACCAAATAAAGTTTACTCCTTCAGCACACCCCAAAGTGGGGATTCCTATTGGTGCTGAGTTGACACCAATGATCATCAGTTGATAGAGCTTTATTGAAAACAGCATTATTCAAAAATCCTTCTGTATTTATTCCATCGACCCTGTGAAATGTATCACCAAACATGGAAAGATGAAGTCTTTCTTCACTGGCTGCTGAGAAGTTCTGAGTAAAATTTGTGCCCCGTTTGTAGCAAGAATTTTGGTCAGTCCCGCATGTGCGTGTATTCTCATTCCTGGCTCTAGTCTGCACCCCTACTTTTTTCTTTTCTCCATTCTTTGAATTTGTTATCTTGTATTTTTTTATGTATCTTTGCATGCTGCTTGCTTCAACATTTTGGAGCAAAGTAGAATATACAAATGACCAAGAGTTTACTTTATCCATCAGGTTGGTGTATTAGAAAGGGAATTTGTCAATTATTTTTAAGGTCACTAATGTCTTTAACTTCTGCCCGGGTCCTACTCATCTCCCTGATACGAAGTCATCCTAGACCTCTTCCCCATTGTTTTCCCAATTCCCTCTCAACCTCTCTCTTTCTGGGAGAACCACCCTCTCTGACCCCTTGCCGCAGTTGAGACCCTCCTCTGTGTCCTCTTAGCGCCCTGTACTTCTCTTTCCGTGCTGTGCATCATTGCTCAATGTCTGTGTTCACATTAGACCGTGATCTCCTTGACAAGCCAAGTGGTGCCTGACGCGTAGTATTCGCACAGTAAGTCTATGTGAGAACATTAACCATTTGACTACATCTCAGAAAGCTTTTAGAGCTACCAGCGACCTCCTAGTGACTAGTCTATTCTGTTCTCCTCTTTTCACAAATAGCAGCTCTGAGTGGTGAAGTAATTTGCTAATGACTCACAGCTGGTTAATAAAGTCACTTCTTTCCAGCCCAGCCATCTTTTCGTTTACTACCTAACAGCTGGCCTTGCCTGTCAACAAATTATCCAAAAGGAGGTGAAAGTTTCCATAAGGCTGAATGATGCATGGTCTGAAGATCCTTGCTTCGACTTTCTGTTTGTAGGGAAATCTTGCTGCTTAAGCTAGTCTCAAGAATTTTATGGCTAGGGAAAGCTTTCTCATCATTGTAATTGTAAGGCTTGAACTGGAAGAAACTGTAGAAAACATAAGTGGACCAGTGGATTTCTGAGCCATGTTCCAGGGGACCCAGGGATCTGCGCAGGCCTCCTCCAAGAGGTGAACTGAGGTGGCTCCGTAGTTAGGTGTTTTATATCTTAGTTTCCAATGCAAACTTGCGTTTGAAAATAAAGTGTCCTGTTTAAGTGCCCATCAGATGAATGGGTAAAGAAAAAAACCTGTGGTACATTTACACAATGGACTACTATGCAGCCGTAAAAAAGAAAGAACTTTTACTTTTTGAGACAGCATGGATGGACCTGGAGACTGTTATGCTAAGTGAAATAAGCCAATCAATGAAAGACAAATACCATATGATCTCAATTATATGTGGAATCTAATAAACAAAATAACGAACAAAATAGAAACAGAGGTATAAATACATGGAACAGACTGACAAAGGTAAGAGGGGAGTGGGGAGGAGAGACTGAATGAAAGACTAAAAGAATTAACCAAAGAACATATATGCATGACTCAAGGATGCAGACCATGGTGTGGGGATTGCCTGAGGTGGTGGTGGGGGACCGGAGGGATGTGGGCAAAGGGGGAAAAATGGGGATAACTGTAATAGTGTAAACATAATTAAAAAATAAAGGTTCCAATTAGATTTGTAATCTGCAGATTTAATCAAACCACCTGTATGTGGTCTCAGCCACCACATACAGGTAAGAAAAACTCCCTTGTGGAAAATGGCTAAGAGGTTTGCCATCTTCCAAGAGCTATCAGAACCCCAGTCTTGTGTTCACACGGATGTGAGACTTTAATTTACATGGACGCCAAACCAAGAAATTAGCATAAATGCCGGTCCCGTAGGAGCATAAGACCTCAGCAGAGAAACATTTAAAATCATTTTGGAGGAATAACTGCATGAACCAGAGCAAACCAGCTCCCCACAGCAAACCCCAAGGGAAAAGGGGCTCATGAATTGTAAGTCACAAACCACGCAAGGAAACGAGTCAACGAGAGGAGGTATCAACAGGAACACCACTGGGGAAATGTGCATGCCCTGACCGGTATGGAATAGAATACTCTTAACACTTCTGAGTAGCAGGTCTCAGCCATAGCTTTCCAGGTTGCAACTGGATTGGGCGTGCATGGACCATCCATTGTGCAGACACTGGAAAGGATCTCAAGGAACATTCTTAACGTACAGAAGGGGAAACAGAGACTCAGAGAGGGGAAGTGACTTACCTAAGGTCACCTTCAGATTAGTGGCAGAATGAGGAATAGAACCCAGGTTTGCAGAATTCTAGCCCTGTGCTACCTTTCCTGTCCCGTGCTCCCCAAGGGAGAAACGGACACCCAGTTTTGAAAGAGGAACCAGGAGAAGAGGGACAGCAAGGCCTGCTCCGGACCTGGAAAATCCCAGAACCAAGGCCCTGGCTCGAAGTAGCAGAGCTTGGATTCGGCTTTCTGATAGCTAGGGTTTTTAAACAAACCCCTCCTATCTTCTTTTTGCATTATGCCGACCTGTTTGTCTTTCCTGTTTTTCCTCTACTTCCGTTAGTCCTTCCCTTGGCTGTCAGCATGATGGAAAGATCATCAGAATATAATTCTGATTGGATAGGGAAGTGATTTGCCAGACAATGGAAGGCAGCTTAGTTTTGTGATAGTTCCTCCTTCCTCCCAATCTTTGCCTCCTCTCCAGTCAAGCCCTGCCTGCACACTGCGCAGGAGGATTAGGAAGAGGGAAAGGGACTGGGTACCTGTGGACCAGCCTCACTAGCTGCAGGCATGTGGCGGGGATGGGCACCGGCGTGGGTCTGGAATGGATATGGGTTCAGCCTTGCAGGGCCAGACTCTTAAATATAATACCGAACCAGAAAGAAATTAGGCAAAAGCTCTTCGCTCTTCCTCCGCGCTTTTACAAGTAAATAATTTGTTATCTAAGACACTAGGTCCCCACTATCTGAGATTCACCCAGGATACAATTATAAACTAGAAAACCAAATTATTCTATCATATGAAGTACCAAGAGCACAAATGAGACCCAAAGTAAGTGCTCAAAAATACTGAAGTAAATTGAAACTAAATTTCTATAATATTGTTTTTCCAGTTTGAGTATTCATTCCCAGCCAGTCACGGCCTGATTTTTCAGGGACATGTTAGAAAAATATTGTCAGCTTTGTCTGCTTGATTCAATTGATTGGGCATCTTCTATGAACAAGGTACCACACTAGACGTTGGTAATACAATGATAAACCAAAAGAAACGCTCTCCTCCCATAAGAACAAACTCCCTTACAGTGTACCAGAGGCGAGAATCAAACAAAAAGCTTATTAAAATATACAGTTAAAGCACTTCTGGTCAAGGTAGCAGCATAGGCGGGCATGGCTTGCCTCTTTGCACAACCACATCAAAATTACAACTAAAATACAACTAAACCACAACTAAAACCATCACTCAGAACTGTCAGAAACTGAGCTGAATCAAAGTCTGACAGCTACGGAATTAAAGAAACCACATCCTTCCAGAATGGTAGGAGGGGTGCAGAGGAGGAACTGGTTGGTCTCACATCTATGTTAGGTGGGTAAAAATTTGGGAGGGATATTTCAGGAGTGAGGAGTACGGGTCCCACACTAGACCCCCAAGCTCAGGGTTCCAGCGCCAGGATATAAGTCCCCACAACTACTGGCTGCAAAAACCAGTGGGGATTGAGTTGGTGAAAGAAACTTCTGGAGCCCCAAGCGGTTCCTCTTAAAGAAAACACACATGGACTCACCTACTCAGACTCACTGCTGCTGAGCTCCAGCACCGGGGTAGCAGGGCACACAGGGAGAAACTGAAGTGTCTGGCATCAAGGTGAGCAGAAGCCATTGTCCCTTTTTTAAACCCTCCCCCCATAGAGCCAGCAAGCTGGTGCCATGTCTGAGACTCCATCAACCTGGCTAACACTTTTTGATCCACCTTAGAGATACCCAGAGACTTGGCCCCACCCAATTTATGGGTCCATCCAAGCTGCTTTTCCATATGAATGGCTTATCTTGGCTCATGCTTCACAACTTCCTAAATCCTTTCAAACAAGCCTCAGCTGGCTTCTGTGAGCCCCAGGCCCGGCACTAGCAGCAGCCAGCCTATATTCACAGCTTGGCTTCACCTGGGAATCTCCAAGCCCAGCACAAGCAGTGGCCATCTCAGATTGCTTTAAAGCTTAGTTGGGGTGCCCCAGGTAAAACACAGGTGGGAGCTGACCTTGGCCTGTACCACCTGGGAAACTCTAGGGACAATGGACCCAGTGGACAGCTACAGACCACGTTGGAGCACCACCACACTGCACAGGTGGTTAGTGGTCACAGTTGGTCCATGCTGCTGACTGGCCTGGGTAAATCCCTCCCATTGACCTGCCAACAGCAATCAAGGCTCAACTACAAGAGGAGGGCGTATTTAGCCCACATAAAGGGTGCACCTCAAGTATCCACCTTGGGTTATAGGGGAGGCTGTGCCACTGAGCCCTATTGGACATTTACTACATTAGGTCGTATTACCAAGACACAGAGTTAAAGCAGTTCTACCTAATACATAAAAACAAACACAGGAACACAGCCAAAATGAGGAGACAAAGAAACATGACCCAAATGAAAGAACAGATCAAAACTCTAGAAAAAGAGCTAAATGAAATGGAGATAAGCAATCTATCTTATGCAGAGTTCAAAACACTGATTATAAGGATGCTCGAGGAACTTAATGAGGACCTCAGCAGCATAAAAAAAGATCCAGTCAGAAATGAAATATACACTAATTGAAATAAAAAACAATTTACAGGGAAACAACTTTAGAGTGGGTGAAACCAAGGATCAAATCAATGATTTGGAACATAAATAATCATAAAACAACCAACCAGAGCATTGAGAAGAAAAAAGAATCCAAAGAAATGTGGATAATATAAGCAACTCCTAGGACAACTTCAAGAGGTCCAACATTTGCATCATAGGGGTGCCAGAAGGAGAAGAGGAAGAGCAAGAAATTGGAAATCTATTTGAAAAAATAGTGAAAGAAAATTTCCTTAATTTGGTGAAGGAAATATACATGCAAATTCAGGAAGCACGGAGTAACCCAAACAAGATGGATGCAAAGAGGCCCACTCCAAGGCATATCATAATTAAAATGTCAAAGGTTAAAGATAAAGAGAGGATCTTAAAAGCAGCAAGAGAAAGCAGTTAGTTAACTCCTCTACAGGGGAGTTCACATAAAATTGTCAGGCGATTTCTCAAAAGAAACTCTGCAAGAAATATTCAAAGTCATGAAAAGCAGGGACCAATAGTCAAGATTTCTCTACCCAGCAAAGCTATCCTTTAGAAGTGAAGGGCAGATAAAGTGCTTCCTAGATAAGACAAAAACTAAAGGAGCTCATCATCACCAAACCAGTATTATATGAAATGTTAAAGGGACCTATTTAAGAAAAAGAAGATGATCAAAACTCTGAACAAAATGGCAAAAAATACATATCTATCAACAATTGAATCTAAAAACAAACTAAGCAAACAAGAAGAACAGAGACAGAATCATGGATACGGAGAACATTTTGATGGTTGCCAGATTAGAGGGGGGTGGGGGAGTATGGGTGAAGAGATGAGGGGATTAAGAAACACAAAAAGGTAGTTACAGAATAGCCATGGGGATGTAAAATACAGTATAGGAAATGGAGCAGCCAAAGAACTTACACACGTGACCTGTGGACATGAACAGTGGTGTGGGGATGGCCTGAGGGAGTGGGTGGTGCTGGGTGGAGGGGAGAAAATGGGGGAAAATCAGGACAGCTGTAATAGCATAATCAATAAAACATAATTAGAAATGCAGTTGGAGATGCCAGCAATGCTGTGGAGCACATAAGAGGGACATTGTAATATTAATTAATGCTCTCCTTAATTAGTATTTCATTGGGAGTTACACTCCCAGGGCAAGAAATGTAAGGGAGAAAGAGAGATCAGACAGGGAATGAAACCAAACACATCTAAGGGGTGGTATCACTGAGCTGATGACAGCTTAAGGAAAGACACAGACAATTGTCCAGTCATGAAGATGTCTGCAGACAGACCACAGGAAATCTCTGGTCCTCTAAGCAGTCCACTATAGGGAGAAAGGAAGAGCAAATATTTGCCAGGTCCCTCATATCGCTCCTCTTTAATGCATGAATGTTCACTGGCATGTGGAATGAAGTCCTCTGTTCTTCCAGTGTACATTATCTGGCTCCCCTGACCAACTGCTGGAGAAACCATATCCCATATCTAGTGGTCCAGTACTTCCTCTGAGCTCAGAAGTGAGGAAGGAAGAAGAGTAGAAGAGTTTGCCTGTGTTCAGTACTATTTAGAGTCTCCAGATACAATATAGGATGTTTAATTAAATTTGAATTTTTGATAAGTAATGACTATTTTTCTTAGTATAAGTATGCCCAAAATATTGCACGAGACCTACTTATACTAAAAATTACTTGTTGTCACAAAAACTCATAGACACAGAAAACAGCGTTGCCCCTTCCGTCTACCAGAGGGAAAGGGGATGGAGGGATAGTAAAGGGTAAAGGGGTCAAATATGTGGTGCAAGTAAATGATTTGACTTTGGTTGGTGGGCACACCATGCACTATACAGATGATGTATCACAGAATTGTACACTTGAAAGCAATTCAATTTTATTAACCAACGCTACCCCAATAAATTTAGAATAAAAATACTAAAAGAGCTAGAAAAATTATTTGTCATTTATCTGAAGTTTAAATTGAATAGGGCGTCTTGTATCAGCATTTGCTAAATCTAGTAACCCTCCTCTTGTTGGGCCTGGGTACTGGAACCAGGGGGCAGGTGGACGCTATGCTAGGAACCAAATCTCTTCTTGGGATGGGGGGGCAAGGGGTCCGAGAGGTGAGGGGATGGGAGGTGACCAATCACTCCTCATTTCTGTCTCCCCTCACCCCCAGTAAATGCTGGTCTGCTTTCTAGGTCTATGAATTGTCTTACTCTGGGCACCTTTTATAAGGGAACTCATCCCAGATTCGTCCTTTTGTGCCTGTCTAGTCTCAAGTTGACAAGCTTGAAAATGCTGGCATAAAAGAATTTCTGGGATGTGAATTCTTGCCAGCTTCAAACATAAACTGGATGCCCCTCTTAAATGGAATGTCTCACCCTGTAGTTCCCATCATCCTGGGATCTGTAGGTCTCTGCCATCGACTCTTCTGGAGTCGATGGTTGCAAGTTTCTTGTATTAATTAACTAATTAATTTAATCTTTCCAACAAATGTTTATTGACCGCCTAAGTTTTCTAAGGATCAGAACTGACTACAGAGAAGAGGTAGGGAGCCACCCTGCCCTGGAGTCATCTAAGCAGAGGCTGGATGAGGGCTTTGTAAGACTGTTTTGTGGGAGGCTCAAGTGTTGATTGAGAGGGCAGGTCCTTTCTAGTCATGGGATTGTATAATTGTATAAATCTAAATTGGGGATAAATGAAGTACAAATCCTAGACAAAAGCCAACCTGATCTGATTTTGTAAATAAAGATTTATTGGAACACAACCATGCCCACACATGTACATATCATGGACTTTTGCACTACAATGGCATAGCTGAGTAGTTACCATAAGACACCATGCAGTTTCAAAGCCTAAAATATTGATTAGCTGGGTATTTACAAAAAGAGGTTTTCAACGCTATTCTAAAAGACCCCTAGGATGAATTCTCCGATAAAGCAGCCAATCACTTCTAATTTACCTGTGCCATTAATCCAGGTGGTATTGCTACCAGGCTGTTTTCTTTAAAGAGATGCATGTCTTTGTTTTGGACATCAGCAAAATATATTCAGGTGACCCCTCTGAGTTAGTGCGGCTTTCCATGCTGCCAAGTGGATGACCAGAGGAAAGCCAAGCTCCTGAGGTGCTCTGACGTGCCTTTGCTCCCGTTCCCATTCTGTAAGGACGGAGCCACAGAGTCAATCTGAAGACCGCAGCGACAAGGTCAGCCAAGCTGAAAGCTAATGTGCGTTGATCTCCTACTGCTTTATATGAACGACTTCAGTCAGTCCTCTTAACAACTTCATCTGCAGTTGAACCGAGGTAGATGCTGTTGTTTGCGTTTCACAGTTGAGAACATGGAGTCTTAGGGGGACTCCACAACTTGCTCAGTCACATACGGAGCCAGGATGTTGCCTACATTTCAATTCTGAAACCCCTATTTCACATCTATGTTGATCAGCCTCGTAGTTGAGATATTCTAAGTAATTATACAAAGAATAGCAAACTCCAGAAGTCAAATAGACCCAGAATTCAGTTCGTGCTCTTAATTTCATACTTAGATCACCAAAAAGAACAAATAGCAGAGACAATAAGGACAGCTTGGTGGAGGATGTGAAGTTCCCCATTACACATGAACCTGGGAGAATCCCCTAAACTCTCTTGTGTTTCACTTTAACCTATTCCTGATTATTTCAGGTAGAAAAGATGGTGGTAATTTTTCTTTGTCTCTGCTCCAAATTCATCTGAAGAAGGAAAAACTGAGTGTTAGATTGCTTTTGTGTTACCCAATAATGAAACAAATTTAGAAATTTGAAATCTGCCAGCAGTTAGCCCAGAGAGGCCAAGTGCCACTCGGTCATTTCTTTTGCTCAAATCATCCTCACAGAGGAAGTTTCTTGACAGAAGCAATATGGGGATCAAACAATGAGGGTATCAGAGAAGAAACCCCACGTTGTTTGCAGTCCCGTTGTGTACAAGCCCTCCATGACAGGCTGCTTTTAGCTGAAGGAGGATACAACAGACACTCTTCATACTAGGCTGATGTCATTAGGACACCTCAGGGCAGATGGGGAGGAGGTTGGTCCTAACTGTTAAGTCTCTGGGGGCTCAGCTTGCAGAGTAGATGAAAAGGGAAGGGCAGCTCCAAGGGCTTACTCAGTCAAATAGACTCTTCTGAAAAGAGCATTACATTTGACACCGGCTATTTCAAAAATGGCACTTCCTAAGGGTGCCTGACAAATAACAGTTGCTCAATAAGTATTTGTTTAATGGGTGGATGAAATAGGCTTCCACCAGAATGTCCTGGAGATTTGTGCCGAGAATACTGGGGCAGCCTCAGACACATGACTGATTAGTGATGTCTGCCATGGTGTGGAAGTGGCAACCCAAGGGAAGAGTTTGACTTTGGGTGATGGGCTATGTAGATGATATATCGTAGGATTATGTCCTTGAAACCTGTATAACCTTATTAACTAATGCTAATGCTTATTAACTTATGCTAAATCAAACTAAAAAAATTAAAAAGAGAAGAAAATAAGTAAAATTGGAGCCCTGGGGGGACAAAAGACAAAGTCTTTGCCACATCGGATGTTCTTCTTTAGTGCAATGGAAGTATCTCCTGAAATCACAGACTTGTATCCTCTGAACCTAAATATGGAAATAGTAAAGAGAGAAGGGAGCAGAAAGGGAAGAGTTGATAGAGAGAAAAAGAATTAAGGAAAATTGGGAGCGAGAAGTGTGAGTAGAAGGGAAAAAATCAAATGACTGAAGGCCGCCGAATTCTGGCCTCGCTTTTAATGGGAACATGCAGAATTTCACATGGGCCTTCTGTTTTTACCCACAAGATTAATTGGAGTCAAGAAACCACTATGTTCTTATATTTGTGGTCAGGGCACACAAAATCCTGATGGGAAAAGCAGTCTTTGAAGGGAAGAAGCTGACAAAGCAACTCTGACAACATCCGAATAGGAATCAACAGTTCAGAAAAGAAAATATTGTCACTTTGTTGACTGATACCTCCATGATTTTCTAGACCCAGGTTTATTCCAGAGTCTATAAAAGTCATAGTTCTATGATCCATTTAGCGATTATTTGACTGTGAGTTTTCATATTGGTTTTCTAGATTTCTGTTAAAAATGAGAAAGGAAATGGTCCCTGCAAAAACAGTCAGACACCCCCCAACCGCACACACACATTATTCAGACCGTAGGTGAAGTAAGAAGTAGGAAACACCTGGACCAGCTCCAAGCCCACCCAGAACTGAACCTCAGACCTGAATCATGGCTTGGCTTTGCATGAGAGGGTGCCAGGAGGTTGCACGCGCTCAAATTGAGAAAGAAAGCAGACAGGGGACTTCCCTCTTGCCTCTTTTCGGAGGAAGTGAAATTGCTTTTCTGCAACACAGATGGATACCTTTTGTAGAAAAGTTGGCTTTTCTTTTGGAGACCAAAGTGCGGGTCTTAGACAGGGGCCCTCGAGTGTGCCCATCTAGAAGGTCTGTGTGATTGGCTATGCACTTCAGTACAACCAAAAAGTAGAGGAAGCTGCTGGTGAGCAGAGTAAAGCAAGAAAGAAGGCGAGGAGAAAGGCTCTGGTCAGCAGAGCAAACTCACGCAGGCTGCTCCCCCCGCCCTTGACCAATAGGAGCAGCAGGGGCTGGGGCTGCCATGCAGACTGAAGCTGAACCGAAATCCCCATCGCTTGCACTTCTCTTTTTGTCGTCTCCTGGAAACTGAAAAGAGAACTTCCTTGAGCACAGCAATCACAGTCATAGGCTTTGGATCATTTCAGGCATAAGGAAATTCCAGAAATAACCTCTTCCATTTTTCTAAATGTATGTATGCTAGTTATTTCCCTGAGAACAAAAGTAATGATTGCTCGGTACTCATCTCTGTGTTCAGTACTTAGTGGACTCTCAATAAAAATTGGTCGAACGAGTAAAGACATGCTCATTTTTGAAAACTCAAAAAATACAGAAAAGAGGAAAAAATTTAAATAATGCATATATCTATACATCAAAATTAATTTTAGACTGTAATTAAAAGAATTAAAGGCATTTGTTTGAGACAAAAAGAGCTGCAGCCTGGAAGACAGAGATTCAGGCACAATCTAAACGATGAAAATCGTGTTCCATTAAGACAAAGGGGAGGCCACCTTTTATAGCAAAAGATCTCCCCCCGTCAATTAGGTCACTTTATGTAAATGAGATATCCAAATCATGTAGTTCTGAATAGTCTAAATTGTGCAGTTTCGAATGGCCAGTGCAGATGCAAATGATTTGCATAGTTCTGACTGGATATAACTTGCATAATTCTAACTGGACCAGCATATCTCAATCCAGGGGCAGAAAGACGAAATCAGGGCTTCCCTGTAACAGTTGACTCAGATGACGTAAACAAGTGGGGCATAATGTGGGAAGCCGAAGGTCCAGTCTGAAGTTCCTCTTGGTGTACTGAATGTATGGGAAACCCCTGTCAGTAAATGGCCACTAGACTCTATTATTCATAAAATTAGGGCCTTCAGTTGATCATGGGGAGTCCACCTGAGCTGATAAACTCCTTCTTGGGGGTCATATCAAATTATTCTTTCTTCTCAGGGTCCACGAAACCTACCCACCAGATATAACTACTGTCAATGGGTTGTTATATATCCCTCTAGTTATATATATTTATACATAGTTGAGGTCATGTTGAATGTATATTATACTTTTTTTCATTTAACATTATGGTATAAGAATTCTTATGTTATAAAAATTGTTTGCATATTTAACTGTGATGGCTGTAAAATATTTTGTCATATGGGTACAATATAATTTCACTCTTGTTGGCTCTTTTAGCTATTTTTAATTTTTACTGTAATAAAAATGAAGAGGAAGGGGGTCCAAAAACTGCCAATGGTTGGGTGTTTCAGGATATATGGACACCTGAACGTAGAATTATTGATATTCACCTTGTTTATATTCTCATTGCAGAAGAGTGAAATCTCAATAGGATTTATTAAAGGGGAAATAAAGAGTAGGAAGTTTGCTAGCATGTCTTGAAAACTGAGAGAGTTTTCTGATTCTGATTAAATAATCCTGAAACAGTTTAAAGAAAAGGGTGTGAATATTTCAACAGGCTTATTGGATGTACAAAAGGACATTCAATGCTAATTTTTCTAATTCTTGGGTTATTCTACTGAGCTATAAATTTGTAACTCATCTGTAAATTAACCAGAACATCCTGTCCAGAGGCTTCCTTCTCTAGCCAAGTATATACTGGACGCTGGTTCATAAATGAATCTGTCCTGGGTGTAAGTGAATTCCACGAAGCATGATAACATAGGCACGAGTGGACCCAGAATGTCTCTTTCTGGATATCCAGAACACAGTACAGTCGTTATTTTACTCATAACTAGTGTGTTCACCCTGTGAAACTAGGCAAACGAACTCATAATTTCTGCAAACACTGTCAGCTGCATCTGTGGCAATCCGAGGTAATTCTAGTTTTTGAAACACTTTCCAGGCGCATACAGGTGCTGACAGAGTGATAGTGATGAATCGAAGCATAACTGTTCAGCCTCAGCTCTGCCTCTGGCCCATGGTCCGGTTTGGGGAGCCTTGGGAGTGCACTGGGGAGTCCACTAGCTCCTCTGGATTCCCTGGCTACCACTAAATGTACTAAGAAGGGCCCTAGTTGTCCCAAAGAATTGACAGGGCTTAGTTAATCCTGATTCTACATCAATGAACCTGGAAACACTATTCTAAATTGTGGGCTCTAAAGCCCTAGCATTAGGACACTTAAAAAAAAAAAAGGGAAATTATGTTCTAATGATTTAAAAAATGAATTGTAATTTAAAAAAAAAATTGAGTAATGAAGAGCCACATTCTTTTTTATGCATTTACACTGTTTACATGCACTTAACAGTGGCATGACAGGTATAACAGCAGGTACCAAATTATTACCAGCTACATACACAGACATGGTGTATAGGTGTATACATACAAATATTCTTTGGCCACTGTCTGCTTTTGCTAAATTGAAGTCTAGATTATTGTGTGATTTTCTCTTTGTTTAAACATTTATATATTTTTAAGACTTTATTTATTTATTATTTAGAGAGACGGGAAGGGAAGGAGAAAGGGAGGGAGAGAAACATCAATGTGTGGTTGCCCCTTGTGCATCCCTCACTGGGGACTTGGTCCACAACCCAGGTATGTGCCCTGAATGGGGAATCGAACCAGAGACCCTTCAGTTCACAAGCCAGCACTCAATCCACTGAGCCACACCAGCAAGGGCTAAACATTTCTATATAAAAAAACTTCTGGCCAAGATGGAGGCACAGATAGATACACTTTGCTTCTTTGCACAACCAAAAGAAGGACGACAACAAATTAAAAAAAAAAAAAAATGAAACCAGAACTGCCAGAAAATCGAACTGTATGGAAGTCTGGCAGCCAAGGAGATAAAGAAAAAACATCCATCCAGGCTGGTAGGAAGGGTGGAGACAGGCAGCTGGGGTGGAGAAGACATGCGGCAAGGTGACAGACCAGGCCAGGCAAGGTGGCAGTTGGCAGACTGGGAGGTCCCACATTTGTGTGCAGATAAGCCGGAAGGTACAACTGGGGAGCAAGACAGACAACACAACCCAGGGTTCCAGCGTGGGAAACTAAAGGCCCAAAACCTTGGGCTTTAAAAATCTGTGGGGGTTGCAGCAGCAGAAGAAACAGCCTCACAAGAGAGTTCATTGGAGAGAACCATGGGGTTCTAGAATGTACACAAGCCCAGCCACCCGGAATCAGCACCAGAAGGGCCCAATTTACTTGCGCATATTGGGGGCAGTGACTGAAAGCCGATCAAGAGCTGAGTGGCATTTTTCCCTCTCTGACCCCTCCCCCACATACAAAACCACAATGCAGCTAAGCAGTTCGCCCTGCCCTGGTGAATAATAGGGCTCCACCCTTTACAATGTAACAGGCCCACCAAGACCAAGAAATACGGTCCAAATGAAAGAAAGATCAAAACCCCAGAAAAAGAACTAAGTGAAACAGAGATAGCCAGCCTATCAGATGCAGAGTTCAAAACACTAATCAGGATGCTCACAGAAATAATTGAGTATGTATGCAAAGTAGAGGAAGAAGTGAAGGCTATGCAAAGTGAAATAAAGAAAAGTACGCAGGGAACCAACAGCGAAGGGAAGGAAACCGGGACTCAAATCAACGATTTGGAACAGAAGGAAGAAATGAGAATTCAAAAAAATGAGTAGAGGCTTAGGAGCCTGGGGGACAACTTTAAATGTTCCAACATCCGAATCCTAGGGGTGCCAGAAGGAGAAGAGGAAGAGCAAGAAATTGAAAACTTATTTGAAAAAATAATGAGGGAAAACTTCCCCAATCTGGTGAAGGAAATAGACTTCCAGGAAGTCCAGGAAGCTCAGAGAGTCCCAAAGAAATTGGACCCAAGGAGGAACACACCAAGATACATCATAATTAAATTACCCAAGATTAAAGATAAGGAGAGAATCTTAAAAGCAACAAGAGGAAATGTGACAGTTACCTACAAAGGAGTTCCCGTAAGACTACCTGCTGATTTCTCAAAAGAAATCTTACAGGCAAGAAGGGGCTGGAAAGAAGTATTCCAAGTCATGAAAGGCAAGGACCTGCATCCAAGATTACTCTATCCAGCAAAGCTATCTTTTAGAATGGAAGGGCAGATAAAGTGCTTCCCAGGTAAGGTCAAGTTAAAGGAGATCATCATCACCAAGCCCTTATTATATGAAAGGTTAAAGGGACTTATTTAAGAAAAAGAAGATGATCCAAACTATGAACAGTAAAATGACAACAAATTCACAGCTATCAACAACTGAACCTAAAAAACAAAAACAAAAAACAAACTAAGCAAACAACTAGAACAGGAATAGTATCACAGAAATGGAGATCACATGGAGGGTTATCAGAGGGGAGAGGGCTGGGATACAATGGGGGAAAAGGTACAGGGAATAAGAAGTATAAGTGATAGGCACAAAATAGACAGGGGGAAGTTAAGAAAAGTATGGGAAATGGTGAAGCCAAAGAACTTATATTATGACCCATGGACATGAACTAAGCATGAACTATGCTGGTGGGAGAGAGGGCTGCAGGGCAGAGGGGGATGAAGGGGAGAAATAAAATGGGACAACTGTAACAGCATAATCAATAAAATATACTTAAAAAGCATTTCTATATGAAAAGAAATAACAATATAGTGCAGGGACCGTTCACCTTCACTCTAAATGCTAAAGAAATTGCAGAAGGAGGTTCCCAGATCATAGCAAGTGGAATCCTCTTCAGGTCCCTTCAACTCCACCTCAGACAGGGCTATCTCCCAGGCTGGAACTACTAGGACTTATCGCAACGAACCCCCACAGGACTCATGTCTAAGATTTTCACTCCTTTCTTCTGTGGGAACAACTTTCACCCTCAGGTGAATGGAAAACCCAGGCCTTGACCTACCTCTAGCCTAGGTGTGGTAGAGGCAGGGTGTTTCGGCAGCAGTGATGTTGCCATTTACCTCTGCATTTGCAGTAGGAAGAAACTATTATTGGAGTTCCAGGAAAAAACAGTGAGAAAAAAAAATTGAAACATGAAGAAAGTGAATAGAAAGCAAAACCAAAGTTTCTTTCACAGACGGAAAGCTCGTGGGATGGAAACAGTGAGGCGTATGGTGCACTTCTCCTGGGTACCCCCTACTGCTGCAGCGTAGCCAGCACGGGGGCATTAGGGGACAGTTAGGGCAGTTAACTGCTTTGGATATCCAGTACACCATAATTTTTTAAAAGTCCTCATGGACCATGATATTCCATCAACTCTCATTTCCTCATTTTGCAATTAGGTTAGTCTAAAGGGGAACTGGTGACTTTAGGAGAACTATGGGTTGTTTTTTTTTTTTTTCAGCTTCAACAACTGCTGTCTTTCCCATCGGTTCAGTTTGCACCAAGCTCGCTGGCTGCTGCTTAGGGCTGGCTTGTGGCTGGGGTTGTCGGAACCATGCACAGCATTAGGGGTGCCCTTTTCTTCTGGGCAGTGGTAGCATGGGCTAAAGTGGACAAGCTTCTGGGAGAGACAGATGAGGCTGGATTTCAAACATGCAAGAATGCCTTGAAACTACCAGTTCTGGAAGTCTTACCTGGAGGGGGCTGGGATAATCTACGGAATGTGGACATGGGGCGGGTGATGGACTTGACTTACACCAATTGCAGGACCACAGAGGATGGACAGTACATCATCCCTGATGAAATATTTGCCATTCCCCAAAAACAGAGCAACCTGGAGATGAACTCAGACATCCTGGAGTCCTGGGTGAATTACCAGAGCAGCACCTCCAACTCTATCAACACAGAGCTCTCCACCCTTTTTTCCAAAATCAACGGCAAGTTCTCCCTTGACTTCCAGAGGATGAAGACCCTTCAGGTGAAGGAACAAGCTGTAACCACTCATGTTCAGGTAAGAAACCTGATCTACACAGTCAAAATCAGCCCAGTTTCAAAGCTGAACGGGGAGTTTAAGCAGTTGCTCATGGACATCTCTGACCGTCTGGAAAACAACCAGACACGGATGGCCACCTACCTGGCAGAGCTCCTGGTCCTCAACTATGGCACCCACGTTACCACCAGTGTGGATGCAGGGGCTGTTCTCCTCCAGGAGGACCACGTCCGATCCTCCTTCCTCCAGGACAGCCAGGGCAGCCGCAGTGCTGTGACGGCCTCTGCCGGAGCTGTCTTCTTCAACGTCGTGAACTTCAAATTTGAGGAGAACTACACCTCACAGAATGCCTTCACCAAGAGCTACCTTTCCAACCGAACCAACTCCAGGGTGCAAAGCATTGGAGGGGTTCCTTTTTACCCAGGCATCACCCTCCAGACCTGGCAACAGGGCATCACCAACCACCTGGTGGCCATAGACCGCGTCGGCCTACCTCTGCATTTCTTCATCAACCCCGACATGCTGCCTGACTTGCCAGGGCCCTTGGTGAAGAAGCTGTCTAAGACGGTGGAAACCGCCGTGAGACGCTACTACACGTTCAACACCTACCCTGGATGCACAGACCTGAATTCGCCCAACTTCAATTTTCAGGCCAACACTGACGACGGCTCTTGCGAGGGGAGAATGACCAACTTCTCCTTTGGTGGGGTTTATCAGGAGTGCACCCAGCTGTCAGGGAGTGAGGTTGTCCAAACCTGCCAAAACTTGCAGCAGAAGAACCCACTCACTGGCGATTTCTCCTGCCCGTCTGGTTACTCCTCGGTCCACCTGCTAACCCAGGTCCACGAGGACGGTTACAATGGCCTGGAGTGCGTGCGGAAGTGCACCCTCTTCGTCTTCTGCAAGACGGTGTGTGAAGATGTATTCCGAGTGGCAAAGGCTGAATTTAAGGCTTTTTGGTGTGTGGCCACTGACCAAGTACCAGAATACTCAGGACTACTTTTCGGGGGCCTCTTCAGCGGTAAGAGCATTAACCCTTTGACAAATGCACAGTCTTGTCCAGCTGGCTACTTTCCTTTAAGACTCTTTGAAAGCCTCAAGGTATGTGCCTCTCACGACTATGAGTTGGGATATAGGTTTTCGGTCCCCTTTGGTGGGTTCTTTAGCTGTGCAGTTGGGAACCCCTTGGTGGATTCTGCCATATCCAGAGACTCAGGGGAACCTGCTCCGAAAAAGTGTCCCGGGGGCTTCAGCCAACATCTAGCCCTCATCAGCGATGGATGCCAAGTGTCCTACTGTGTCAAGTCTGGGGTCTTTACAGGAGGGGCTCTGCCCCCTGCCAGGCTTCCGCCTTACACCCGGCCACCTCTCATGAGTCAGGCTGCCACCAACACTGTCATAGTGACTAATACTGAGACTTCAAGCTCCTGGATTAAAGACCCCCAGACCAACCAGTGGAGGCTGGGAGAGCCGGTAGAGCTGCGTCGGGCCATGAGGGTCATCCACGGGACCGGGGGTCTGTCAGGGGGAGAGGCCGCTGGGGTCACAGTGGGGGTCACTGCCGTCCTAGCAGCTCTCATCACCCTGGCCATCTACGGCTCTCGGAAGTACAAGAAGAGAGGGTACCAGGCTATTGAGGATGAGAGGCAGAGTTTGGCTCCTAGCACCGTGGAGACGGGTGACACCCCTAACCAAACGCAGGAGCCGTGTCCTGCCTAAATCTCTCCCCAGAAGCTGTTTCATTTCGGGGTAGAGCTTCAAGCACGTCTTTCATTCCTTCTCTCTCCACTTCTGCCTCCTAACTATTGAAGTGGAAAGTGCCATCAAAAGTAGGTATAACTTTGTGACTTCTTATGTCCCTGGGCCAGGATATTAATAGAGCTACATGGACAACTTTGAGGTAGGGGGTGGGGAGAATTCATGGCTTTCTAAGCAAAAGTCATCCTGGGGATTAAAAAATGAAGGGGGCATCTTTTCTCTCTGTGCACCGTATGTGTAATATTTTCACTTCTGTATTTTCTAATATATTTTGTAATATATCACACCTGAAAATAACGTGTAATAATTTCACCTGACTGCACATGTGTAAAAGAGAGGAGGGAGAATGTTGACATTTGAATTTGGAGATGATGCCTTTGATTTGAGGTTGACCGTGGTTTCCAATTCCTGAGCTGTAAGAATTTCTGCCTTTAAAGCCTACCCTCCAACTATTTTGTTTTTTTAAAAACTGTCTGGACCTCATGGTGCTGGGGGCTGACAGAGCCCCAGAAGACACACAAGTCCTTCGTGGCCACAGCTTTTCAGTTTGAGGGCTTAGTGTTGTTGGGCTGTGTCATTTCCTCTGGGTCATCTCAACATCCTCTGAACAAAAAGTGTTTATACCAAACCCGTGCTTTCCAACTTCCCCACAATTTAAGCCTCACTTAGACAGATCAACCTTGGACTTTGGACTTATTCATAAAGTCCTCAGAAAATATTTTACCTTATAACCTTCTATTAGGAGGTCAAGGCAGAGGGGATAATTTGTAGAAAAGGAATAAGTGAGGAAAGAGTAAAAACTGGAAAAGAGTCTGGTGCTCAGGGGAAATTGTAATTCTTAGTTATGACCAGCTACATGATTTCTTTCTCTTAGCTCATCATGAATGGGGCAAAAAAAAAAAAAACCCAAACAAAAAAAAAGATAAAAGTGTAGACTTGAATAGACCAAGCATTGCAATTTCCTGCTATTAGTTACTAAAATGAAATCCCGTCCTCTTCCATGAGTGGGTCTTACCCTTCCTGACTCCTGTCACATGTGCCCCCATGCCCCGCTCCCCGCCATATCCCTATAAGAAGTCTACATTTTTCTGGGAGTGGGAAACAATGAATAAAGCGAGAAGTCAAAGTAAGGCCACACCTAAGTTTTACATTCTCCTGAAATCCAATCAGCGTAGACACCAATTAGGTACCTCACCTTTATTTTTTTCCAACAGAAAGGGGGCTAGCATCCCCAAACCCATGCTTTTCAGTGAAACAAAAAAGGCCTCCAGCTGGCCTCCCTCAAGCAGCTGGCAGGAGGCCTGACGGCCACTGGGCTCTTGGGGTCCTGCCCAGGTTTAATACCAAGCTCACCCAATTGTAATGATCAGGATGTAATATTTGTGTCCCTCCAAAACACTTCTAAAAATTAGGTATTTCTCACCGAATCGAATGTCATTAGTGAGTGATGTTCTGTGACGGACGATTTGTCCTCTCCTGGTTCACGTTCACAAGCAAGAGCTGAGGCTTACAAAAAGTCCTTCTTCTGAGGAGTGTGCAGCAGCCTGTGGGACGATGGGAAGGGACCCTCCTCACCTCCCACTGTGATGAAGAGCCTGACAGAACCGCAGCCCTGCTCCCCTGACTGCCCAGCCAGGGACACCCGTTTCCCCCACCCCTTCACTTAACCCCACCTCTTCAGCATTAAAATGTTCCTCTAAACCTCCGGGTGTTTTGTGGGTAAGTTCCAGCCAGGCTAACCACTTTTCTGCAAATACTGACTTTCCCACGAATTCTTTGAAGATTACTGAGTCAGAGAGACAAAGGAGAGCTGTCGGTTTCCAGACTTTTCATGCACTAACTGCCCGTCGAAATGAAAAACATCACACACTTGTATTTCCACTAACAAAATCGCGCATTTAAAATATGTACCTAAGGAATATTCCGTCTGACTGTTCACCCAGAGGAAGTCGGAACAGGAGGGTGCGTAGTGTGCAAGTCAGCACCCAGAGGGGAGAGTTCCCAGGTCCTGTTTCCCTGGCTGGTGGGCGCAGGCTGGGGTCTGTGGGAAGGCCAATCCGGCTTTCAAGAAAACCACACCCTGTGGACTCTCAGAAATGGAGGCCCCTTTGGGGAACAAAGGAGGCTTTGCAGTTGCATTTTGTTTTCGTGTTCTCATTAATATCAGGATGATTAATACTAAACATTTATTTGAAAAACAACAACTTGTAAACTACTGAAACGTACACTCTAGTGTGGTCAGGTGGAGGGAACTTTAAGTGAACATTTGGGGTTTTTAAGAAGGCCTTTTCCCCACAGGTTAATTTACTTATTTCCCCTGTCATGTGGTCTGTTTTCTTTAGAGGAACAAGAAGTCAAGCTAGTCCCTGGGTCAAGTGTGGGTGAAAAAGATGTGAAAAACATAAGGAAAAGGGACTCCCCCCACCCCACCCAGTAGAAAGGCTTGTGGTTGCTTACAGGCTCAGGGAGGTACCCCAAGGTCTCGTGGTAGGTGCTCTGACCTACAGAAAGCAGAAGGTTGACAATTTGTGGTTGTTCGTTTGCCATTTATTGTTCTGCACATACACCTCGTGAGCACCAGGTGGCGATGTCCTCTCACAGAGCAACACCAAGGACTTCAAAACACACCAGTTACAAACATTTACGTTAGGACATTCACCTGCCCTCTCCCAGAAACCCACCCCCACTCAAATGCCAGAGGCCACAGACAAGGAAAGGGGACAGGACCCTTTCTTGTACCACATGGGGCCTTCCCCCAGTCTTCTCATGCACACAAACAGTGCAATACCAGGACGAGTACTCTCGACCAAGTCTAAAACCACAGCGGAAAGGGATGACACATAAAAGCACACACAACCACATATACATAATTTGTCTTTAAGGGATGAGCATCTGACAGGGTCTGTCATCCCTGGAGACTCAGGGAGGGAGGAACTGGGCTGCTGGTGCTAAGACGATGAAAGGAAAGGCGGGGAAGTCCCCGCAGGGGCCAGGGAGCTCAGCCGCGCTTCCGGTGGGAACCCTCCCGGGTCAGAGTGGTAGATGCACAGGGCTTCTGCTGGCAGGGCTGCCACTGAGCCCGAGGCTGTGCCTTTCCCAGGTGGATCAAGAGAAGAGGCAAAGGAATGCCTCCTGTCTTGCCTGGCTGGCACAGTGTCAGAAAGGAAGTTCAAGATTCTTTCTGCCCAGACGTCCCACAAGATGAGGATGAGGTAGCCCCTACTGAGCACCCTCAGAGAGGAAGAGAAACGGGGCACAGACACAATCAACATCCCGGGGGAAAGCCTTGAAGGCATGAAGACCTCCTCTCGAAGTGGTATTGCCTTGGCACACGGCCTGCCTTGTACACTCCCTGGGTCCCCTTTCCCACCCATAGGTTCATTTGCCTGATGCAGGAAAGCAGCTTCTCCCCTCTGCCCATTGCCTGTTGTCAAAGGATACCTTCTTCCTTCCCCACCTCCTACTGCACAGTTGTGTTTCTACCCCCCGACCCTCTGTCTAATTCCTCACCACTGTGGGCAACAAGCCCAGCAGACACTTGACGAGGGTGAAGGCGGAGAGGGTAGTGGCTTACGGCGACGCCCTTGGATGGTCCCTGGGACCCGGTAGCCTGGCAAGGGCATGGGGTGTGACATTAAACACTGCAGGGGTGTCTCTTCCATTGAGTTTGGCTGTTTCTTTCCCGACTGTGGCAGGAAATTACTCTGCGGTGCCGTGAGCTCAGGACTGACCTCCCGGTTTGCTGGTGAGATAAACGGCTGCTGACTGATGGGAGAGAGGGGAGCCAAGATGGCAGGCCCCATTGTTCCCATCAGAGCTCCCTCTGCTGGAGCCGGTTCATGGCCCTACAGTCATTTGGAAAAGGAGGAAAGGCTCAGCACCAGCACGTCCCCAAGAACTGGGTGATATTCAGGTAAACCCCCTGGTCACATGAACGGTAAAACAGCTGCAGGCCGGAGAGCAAGCAGCTCCGAAGCCGGCTCTCAGGAAGGCTTGGTTTCTGGTCCTCATTTAAGTACCATTTTCGAAGGTTCTTTTGTTTCTGGTTTTCTAGCATCAAAAACCTTCCAAATATTATGAAATATATATATGCATATATATACGTCAAACCCCCAAAACATGAGGTATATAATTCAAATTAGTATCCAGAGGAACTTCCCCCAAACATATAGTTCAAAGAACCCACTTTCAAAGGGGGAACTGGATTTCCCTTCTTGATCCCCCTTCTCTCCTCTCTGACCCTCAATTCATTCCTTAGCAGGAGCCAAAGGCAAGAGGAATGATGGGGAGGAGATGGGCAGGGTCTTGGGACACAACCCAGACACGTTGGACTAGGCCATACAGCTGTCCTAACCCAGTTGGACGGGCTAACGAGGCCCGCTCCGTGTTCCAGGTCAGTCCGTAATAGACGAGGGAGATGAGGCGCCCAGCGCCACCTCTGGACTCTAATTAACGAATTTGCATTGACCCAGATTGAAACTCTCAGGAAAACAAGGCTGGATGGAGACTGGCTCAGGTCCAATCTTGAAAGACATAGAAAAAGGGGTCAGTCCAGCCCTCGACTTACACATCTCCCCACACACAGTTCTGACTCTGTCAGGGTCCAGATTTACTATGGGATGGCTTGGTTGGCAAAGAGTGAGAGAAGTCAAGGGGCCACAGCCCGGCTGTCCGATCCCTATCAGAACTGGGGTTTGGCGTCTGGCAAAGCAGACTGTGAGAACACGACGGGACTCCGCGCCAACCTAGCCCAGCGGTGCGCACATGCACACACACGTGCGCACCCACACACACCCACCCACACACACATGCACAGGAGGCACAGAGCCCAGCACAGGCTCTGTTCACAGTGACTTGATGAAACTCACGGAATCTTTGAGCTGGTCTGGGACGCGTGGGGCAGAAGGCTGTGGGCTCCGCTCCCTGCGGACAGGGCAGACGCCAAGTGGGATGCTGGGTCTGGTCTGATCAGAGGGTGGCTGGAAACGTCATGGGAGGCCACCCAGAGCCCATCCATCCGCGTGAGAGAAGCAAAGGCCTCTGCGGGCAGGTCACTGGGGTGAGGAGGAGGGAGGGCCCAGAGAAGCCAAGGGCTCTTGTGAGAGCTGAGTGGGCTCCCAGAGGCCTTTGCTTCCCTGACCCTCTTGGCAAGAAGTGCTTCCTTGCTCTACACGGAGGCATTGATTTCTGATGTCACAGCAGTTTAGCGATTTGCCCCCCTTGCCCCCCAGCCTTGCACAGTGAGAGCTCCTCGCCGCCAGGGGAGGAGACAGAAGCAGAAACTCCGCTTGGGGAAGTGGGAGCAGCAAGAAGCCAGCGGCGGCAACGAGCCTCAGGCTCCCCAAGGCCAGGATACGGAGTGCCCGCGCACTGTCCGCACCCCAGGGGTGCTGATCGCGCCCCCACTTCAGGGGGCGAGGGGAGGTGTTCTTGCATACCCAGCACCAAAAGCTCCATAGGAACAGGCCAGGGATGGCCTTCGTCCCATGTCCCTTTTGCGATGGATGAGGTTTATGAACGATGTCCTCTTATTCAGTCGGGCTCCCTGCTGTTGCTGGGAGGGATGGGGGATGGCGGCAGGACAGCAGGGCAGGTGAGGGAGTCGGGAGGGCAGGGAACCAGCTTCTACCTCAGCTCTCCCCATGTCCTGCCCTGTGGTCCCCACAACCCCTCTCCCCCAAAGCCCCTCCAGCTCAGTCCTTCTCCTGGGCGGTGCTGTCCTCAGAGATGCCCTGGGCGGCCAGTTCGGCCAGCACATTGTCCAGGTAGTTGGCATCCGGGTAGCCGTGGCCGGTGAGATTAGAGCCAAACTCTGTCTTGTGGTGGACCTCATTCCAGATGACGGTGTCTGACTCGCCCGTCGTGCTGGAGGTACCAATGGCAAAGATGAGGCGGCGGTCCCAGGCCACCAGCAGCAGCTTTAGAACCTGCGAGACGAAAGGCAGAGATCAAAGTCGGACACTTGGCACTGGCCGGAGACTATCCTTCGGAGGGAGCCCTCCCAAGGGCCCCACCCCTTCTGGCATCACAATGCCCTAAGCGAAAGGACAACTTGAATGTGGAGTCAGGAACCCGCAGGTCAGTCTTGGCTCTGACGCTGCCTGACTGTGTGACCTTGGAGAAGTTACACCACCTCTCTGAGGTTTAATTTCTGTACTTATAAAACGGCAGTGGTAGGATCTGCCTCTAAAGGCTGTGAGTAGTTTAGCAGGTGCTACGGGAAAAAGACTTGAACAGCAGAGCCTGGCACACACCATTCAACGAATGTTAGCTACCAACCTCACAGCCGCATTTGAAAAGTTGGGATCTAGGAATACGAGGCACTTCTGATCGGAGATCTTCTGAAGCTGTGCCTGCCCCCCACCCCCACCTGGAAGTGGTATTAACTGACCCACGGCTAACATTGCGGAATATTTCTGCAATGGCAAGGTTGAAATGCTTTGACCCTTTCAAGTCCACTTCATACTTATTTGTTCCTCTGGTCCTTATATCCACACTTTGAGTGAGGTCTGGTAGGTGCTGTAACGTCTCTGTTTTACAGGGGAAGCCCAGAGAGGGGTTAGGGCTCTAATTGCAGAAAGCTCTAATTCAGCTAACATTAAAACTATGTATTTCTTTTTAGAGCAAGACAAATATCTAACACCCTGTCCAGCATGAAGAAAACTCCTGATAAAAAGGCATCAAAACTGAATGACTGTGAACTGAATGACAGTGAACACGGCATGGGTGGCAGGTGGGGAAACATAATAACAGGAGTAATAACTATAGCAGATTTTAAAACTACGAGCTACCATTCCCTGCTTTAGAGCACTTGTTAAAATCAAGCAGGTTCTAAGGCTCTGAATTTCTATCCAGCTTATAGACATTGTCACTGGTATTGGTCCCAGGACCAGCGGCTAAGCAGTAACATTCCAAAGGAAGGATTCTAAAAGAGGTGAATGATTGCAGTAATATCCAGATGAGGGGGGAAAAAACCTCAAAAAACCAAAGTCCTGCCCCTACCATCCTATAAAAACAAACAAAAAAATTGAATCATATCCAATCTCACCTACAGTTGGCTCTACTGTGACCTTACTCCCATGGGCATCTAGAGTTAGGAGAGACCCAGTTCTCTTTACCTTGTTCATCGTAGGAAGCCAAACTTGGATCCCTAACATAGAAGTAAATAACCTGACACCCTGGCTCTTACTTTTCTCCCTTTCTCGCTGTCTGGAAGGTAACAGTGTCGCGGGAAGCCGCGGGCGCTGAAACTCTTCCCAGGATTCGGGTGTTCTGGCCCCTGAAAGCAAAGAAAGAAAACAAAGGGCATTGTTTTCCCACATATTTCTGATGAGGGGATGCACGCTGTGCCTAATGCAAATAATGAAGACAATAATGACGGCTGAAGAGTCTAGACAGGGAACCGACCCAAAAGGCAGCGGGAGTGGAGCCCCCAGACCGGGGCTTGGACCCGAGCTGCAGCCTCCCAGCCGTCTTAGCGGCAGCCCTCTCTTGGGGCCTGGGTTTCCCATCCTTTAAACAGAACGGATGTGGAATTCTCATCTTCTGCAACTATTATGAATGTTAAGGGCTCATAGCGCCGCCTTGCATACTAAGAGCTCAGCAAATGGTTGGCGTCACCACCGTCATCTGTTCTGACTGTTTTGTTTTACAAAAGAAGAATACTACACCCCTCAGAGGCAAAATGACTTTCCTAATTAATGGCTTTGCTAAAACTTAAACCCAGATTTCAGAGGCACACTCAACTTTTTACCTCCAAACCACTCAGAACTCATGCGCCTTGGGTTCTGAGCCGAGCAGCACAATATCTGAATGATTCTTAGGGATTTTCTCCTCTATCCTCATGACTTTCTGGTTTCTTTTCTTGGTTAACAATAGGGATTGGGAAATTGATGACTAAAAGTCTAACAACATTTCAACTGTTGGGGTCAGTCCTGTCAAGCAGCCCCAGGTCACTGGGTAGGAAAGAAACTGAAGCAGAAATTAACCAGAAACCAGGCTTCCCAGTCAGGGCCCAGAATGGGTCCTCCGGCCCCTTTGAGAAACTCATGAAAAGTGAGGAATTTTTCCCTAGTAACATATTTTTTACCAATACACAAATATTTATCTATCATTTCTGAGTATCCCCGACCCCCTCAGAGTCTGGGAAACTTGTCTTAAAATCCCTTCTAAATAAAGCCAATATAATATTGACACTGGCATGCTTGTCCGGGCACCAATGGTCAGTGAATGTGTCCTGGCTGAAGAAATGAACAAGCAAGTGAATGTATGGATGAATGACATAACTGCAAGAACACACAGATTTTTCATTTTCTTTTATTATAGGCAATGATTCCAAAAACGATTTTAAAATTCTGGGATTCAGGGTGTGTGTTTTTTTTGTTGGTTGGTTCGTTTGTTTGTTTTTAAATATAGCACGGTTCGGGATCACCTGTGACTTCGCAAACTGGACGGCATTATAAGTGCAGTGGGGTCTCGGAGAAGGGAGAGATCGGTCCCAGCTGAAAGAACAACAGTGACTTCTTGGAGATGCAGGGCTGGACGGTCCTGACTTTCATATTCATGCGAAGTGACTCCGCGTGTGCCACATCCCGGTGGCCACGGCTGTTTCTAAGCCAGGCTGCTGGGCGGGAGGGCCAGCTTGCACCACCGCGCTGCCCGCCCCTCTGCGGCCGGGGACAGGCACAGCCGCCCGGCTGCTGGCGCTGACCCAGCAAGGCTGCGTGCTCCTGGCGCATTGCTAAGCGAAGCAGTCACGCAGTCACGACTCGGCCTCAGAGTTTCTCCCCCAGGGAACCGTTCCCTGCAGTGAAGGCCGAGCTTAAAGATCTCGACTCCTCCCGAAAGCCCAAGCTTCCACGGGCTGAGAAAGGGCAACAAAATCAGGACCTTACCCGGGGAGGCCCCAAAATAAACATTTCCTTATGGCCCTTCAACGCCCCCACGTTCTCTCCTCTGCGACTTTGCAGCCTCCACCTCCTAAAGTCTCTCTCCTCCATGTCTCCATGTCGTTCAAGGCTCTACTAGCAACTGCCCTGCACAAGAAAGTCTCCTTTGAGCCTCCCAGTCAGGCGACCACAGGCCCTCCGCCCTACCCAGACAAGGAAGATGCCCCAGCGATGACGGTGATCGGGGACGGAGCACCCTAGCGCTGCGCCCCGCACCCCGCACCCCACACCCGACCTGCACACAGAACCCCAGCATACTAGGTTCCTGGCTGCACAGATAAGGAGCTTGAGTCGGGAACGTCAAGGGCCTGTCCAAAGTCCCCAGCCAGTGGGGACCAGCCAGGAGTTGGAAGCCTCCCGCAGCTTTTATCAATGGTGCACATCCTTTTTTTTGGTTCTGGAGCTTAGCGACCTACACTAATTTTTTCCTTAACTGGTTGGTAAGTCCTTCGAGGAAGTACCGTATTTTTTATTCAGGTTTTTTTTTTAAATAAGCTATCACATCCCCCTGTTTTGTTTCTTCCAAATGACTTTACCACTATTTGGAAATGCCTCGTTTACTTATCTGTTTATTTTATTATCTTCCTCCTCCCGCTGGAATGGGGACTTCGGGGGTGCAAGGACTGTGTCTGTTTTTCTCACCACTGTTTCTCCAGCGCCTAGAACATGCCTGGCCCATAATCCACACTCAAACGTTTGTTAAACAAAAGAAAACATGAAAAAATGCGAGGAGGAGAGGGGAAGAGCGGGTGGACTAATAAATATTTTCAAAGAAATGAATCCAGTAAGCACCCTAAAGCATTTAGAGAACACTTCCATGTGTGAGGAAGGAACACATCTGTATTTACTGCCAGGAAAATTGTTCAATTTGTTTCTCTGACCGTCTTTCAAAGAATCAAAAGGGGAGAGAAATGCCCGCAAAAAACCTGAGCCAAGGAACAGCTATCAAATTACAAATGCTAATACCGTTTGACAAAGAAATTCCACTTCTAGAAAATTATTCTATAGACACACTCACATGCATACAAGGTTATTCATTACAGCATTATTTGTTGCAGCAAAAGATTGGACACAATCCATATACCCATCAAATGGAGACTGCTGAATATGAATTACGGGAGCTTTACACAATGGATTATTGCAAAGAGCTAAGAAAGAACGGGGAAGCTCTCTCTATGCGAACATGAAAAGATATACACTATATTGTTAATTGAAAAACGCAGAGTGCAGAACAATATGTCTAATGTGTCACACTTTGTGTAAAAATGGGAGGAGTGGATGCAGTCTTTGTTGCATGTGTGCAAAGAGCCTGGGAGGGAGACAAAAGAAAGTACGAACAACGGTGGAGAGTGGGGGTGGGTCCGACCCCATAGATGGCGGACAAGGGAGGGAAGGGGACTTCTCAGAATATAACATGGTCGCAGTCAGCTTGGGCTGCTGTAACAACATACTGCAAACTGGGTGGCTTTTAAACAAAAGCAGTTCATTTCTTGCAGCTCTGGAGGCTGGGAAGTCCAAGATCAAGGTGCTGGCAGATTCGGTGTCTGGCGAGGCTCCACCATGTAACTTGTTTGGTTTCACAGGCTCACAGCCGGAGAAGAATTTGCTTCAGGATGAATTGTACCTTGAGTCTCACGCGCATCTGGTTTAGGTGATATTCAGTGGAAACTTTGGACTTAGACTTTAAAGTCAATGTTGAAATAAGTTAAGACTTTGGGGTTTGTTGGGATGGAATAAATGTACTCAAGGGGGACATGAATTTTGAGAGGGCAGGGGGGGAATGCTATAGACTGAGAGCTTGTGTCCCTCCAAAACCGGTATATTGACACCTAATCCCCAACATAATGGTATTAGGAGGTGGGGGTCTTTGGTAGGTGTTAAGTTAGGAGAGTGAAGCCCTCATGAACAGGATCAGCGGCCTTACCAGAGAGACCTTCTCCCCTTCCTCCCTGGGAGGACACGGCCAGAAGACAGCCATCTATAAACCGGGAAGGGGGCCCTCACCAGACACCGAATCTGCCAGCACCTTGATCTTGGACTTCCCAATTCTTCCAGAAATAAATTTATGTTTAAAAGTTATCCAATCTGTGGTATTTTGCTACTGCAGCCTCATTGGACGAAGACAAACACTTACGTACAAGCATTTAAAACAATAATAGTCAACTGCCAGGGCGGGCTCACCTGAATGCCAGGGGGGATGCTGTAGATGATCCGGATGGTTTTGCAGTCTGGGTGGCCAGGCAGGGAGTGGGGGATGAGGTGGTACTCCATCTTCCCAGGAGGCTGGGTGCCTGTCTTCACCCCATAAATGGTCTTACAGGTTGGACACTGCAAACTGCCATCCTGAGGAGATAAGGTCAGAACAGCCAGACTGGGACACAGCTTCAGGAACGACCTCCCTGCCCAACCCCAAAAGGTACCAGAGATAAAGGGCCCGGGGGACAAAGTGCACCCAGATGAGTAACAGACCTTAGTTGCTCCCTCCCCTGCTCAGGCTGCCAAGGCCACTTCTGCTTTCTCCAAAGTAACAGGAGGTAAATTCCGCAAACAGCCCCATACTCCATCCTCAGGGACATACTTCATACTCAGAGAGACCCTGTCCTTGAGAGGGAGCCCTGGGTTTGCACTGAACCTCAGGGCTCTGTTGGGGGTGTGGTGGTGGGGCTTTGGCTGCAGTAATGTAAGGGGTCACTGTTTCACAGCAGGGCCTGGTGAGGTGTCACCTGGAGGGGAGGGACAAGAGCCTGGAGAGTAAATTCTATTCCAAGGCGCTCATGGAGAAAGGGGAGGAGAGGCCCGAAGGCGTGAGTGCACGTGGAGCAACGTCTGTAAAAAATGCTATCGCTCGGCTGGGACCGAAGCTCTGCAGGACACCCACATCTCCTCAGGAAGGAAGGCAGGGATCCTCTGCGGAGCTACTGAGGGACATTTCAATTCCCGCTGTACTCATGTAAAGGCATAGCTTGTATTCAGGGCAATTGCTTCATGTGATCAAGGAACGGGAACCCAGGGCTCGGGGTCAGGAGGCCAGGTCCCGCGCTCTGCTCTGGCCTTAATGTGCTTCATGACCTTGGGTGACCCACTCCATTTCTCTCCGGGCTCTTTTCGCTCCTCTTTTGTGTAAAGAAAAATTTTTCAAAACGCTTCAAAGTATTAGTGCCAAGAGAATAAAGGCTCGTGTCTAAAGAAACATTTTAAAAGCATTATGGAAATAAACACTAGATTATTCTTGAATACAGTCATCAAGAAAGGGAATAAACGTGTTAAGAAGCCCCATTAAACCCCAAACAACCTCTGAAAATGCAAAGTCCCCATGAAACCTTTCCCCGTAGGGTCAGGAAGGTAAGCGCGGGGCCCAGATATGCCCCGTCCATCAGTGACTGAACGTGGACTTCCTAAGACACTGAGACAGGTCCCCGGCGCTTTGGGACATTCAATCAATCATAGGGATACATAAAGATGAAGGGAAAAAACTATAGCCATGATTAATACAAAGGAGATACCAGTGTAAATCATAATAGTAATAACAGCGTATCAAGTAGGTATTGTTTGGTCTCCATCTTCCAGATGGGAAACGACATCTTGGAGTTGAAAATCTTGCCCGGGGTCATTTGGCTACTGAGCCAGGGTTCAATCTTGGGTCAGCTTCCTCTCTTGCCTCTACTCTTTCCCACAACAAGGGAACCACACAGCAGCCCCCCGAAAGCCAGACATTTATTTTGGATGAGTAAGACGTTGGAGGAGATCAGGGAAATCTTAGACTCTGACACAATCCAAGCTGGGTCTGGAGAAACGCGTAGGGTTCAAATTCTTGGAGATGGGGGAGGGAGGTTATTCCAGGTACCGGACAGAATAGGAGAAAAGTCAAGGACTTAGAAAAAGCTGGGACATTGTAAGGAGAGAGTTACCATCTAAGGACATTGCCATAGCCCCAGAAACCAGCTCTTCCAGGGGAATACCAATCCACGGTCAGTAAGGGATGAAATGAGCATCACAACTTCCCCACCCCCAGCAGGGGGATCTTAAGGGGTTACCAGGTAGACCTTGTCACCAGCCCCTAATGCCTTTGAAGGGGCAATCAAGGGTGTTTTGAAAATATCCAAAGAAAATGAATTATAACCGGAACGAGGACAGATGATTGGGAAACCCGTCTCTGCCAGTGTGAATGAACGCTCACCATGGACCCAGGGCTGGGATGAGAATTTCCTTCTCCCTCAATGATCGGGGCCCCCTTCACCCAGCAATGGGCCACCACAAGGGACCACCCCTCTCCAACACCTCTATATCTCTCAGGCCACTGTGCCTTGTATAGAGATTGGGGGGGATTGGGCGGTACAGCCCAAAGGAAAGGTGAAGACAGGTTTTGCCACATTATAATTTTGCGGAGAAGAGATCCTGCTGAGCACAGCCAAGCTTACCACTCCCACGGTCCGGGGATGCCTTTAAGACGCCCCCCATCCCCCAAGAGCCGCTCCAACAGGGCCTTCCCGATCTTGCTCCTCCAGGACCCAGGGCAGGTGGAGGCAGCAGCCCCGCGCCCTGGCACTCACCTTGTTGCCGTTGTTGTACATGGCAACCAGGCAGTAGATGTGGTACATGTGGCCGCACCTGGACAGCTTCCCCACCAGGTCTGGCTTGACCGTCGGCTGCGGGCCCTTGTAGCCCGAGGGGGCTGTGAGGCGCTCCATACAGATGGTGCAGTCCTGGGAGTGGCAGGGGACAAAGCAGAGAGGCCATCAAGCCTCCACCGGCCTGGGAGGTGGCAGCATCCCCATGCCGGGTCCTGAATGATCAGAGGTCAGGTGAGCTGTCACGGCTCCTCTTCTAGGAAGCCCACAGACTCGGGGAGCCGTGCTGTTGGGAATCTAAATATAGTTGTGTCTTGCTTTCCACAACAGAAAAATTCCTGAAATAACTCCTGGTGTCAGTACACGTGAACTTGGGCTGGCCAACAAAATTACAATCTCCTTGAGGGCTGTGACAGTGCAGCATCCTTTCCTTCCCGGGCATCCTTCAACGGCTTGTGGAGGAAACAAATGCTTGCTGACAGCCCCATTGATAAGCTTTATTTAAGCTGACTTTTTCAAAGAATTATAATTCTAGTACACCAGCAGGACTGCTATTTAAATAAACATACAACAGAATTTCTTAACCGTGGCATTATCGACACTAGGGGCTGGATAATTCTTTGCCGCAGGGGGCTGTCCTGGGCACTGGAGGGCATTTAACAGCATCCCTGGCCTCCACCTACTAGATTCCAGTAGCATCTCTTCCCCCTGCCCACCCTTGTGCAAAGCCGCCTCCGGTTGAGAACCACCGGTCTTCATCCAGCCCATTTTAAAGTCAGTTCCTGCTGCTTATCATCCTGTTTTTCTTAAATTCAGACTGTTGGGTTAAGGTAATTTAGAATCAATCAGCTCTTTGCTGTACGGGGAGGTGAGAGAGTTTAAGATGCATCTCGGGACCGCCGACACTGAAGCCCAGATGGATGTCCCTTCCCACCAGCTCTGTACCCGTCAGGACTTAGAAGGCAGCTCCTGCCGTGTCGGCAGCAGAAACGCTGGCGGGTGATGGAGAAGGTGAGCCCTGCCTTGGGTCCCCTGCACTCACCTCGTCTGGCGGGTGCCGGACTTTCTGCAGATACTTCTTTAGTACTTCCTCTGGGGTTTTACCTGTGGGGACAGGGTGATCAGAGTGCCACTGAGACTGAGACAAGGAATCAAACAGCCTCGCCAAGCTGGGCATACCAGTGAAGAGCGTTAACAGCCGGGCTAAAAGCAAGAAAGGGAAGGAATTCATTGTGCAATGGGGTTTAAAAATTTGAAAGGGATTCAGCGGGTAGAAGAGACAGAGAGGTGGTCTGAGGAGGGGGAGACGGTTCCGCCTGCCCTTACCTCCTGCATCTCTTCCCTGACACCACCCTGGCTATTTGCAACAAAGCCACTTTTTAACGAGAAAGACTGAGCAGGGTTCTCTTCCATATAATCAGAGAGCCTGGACCTGCCCCAACAATGCGATGAGATAGCAGAAATCAAAGCATTCTGTACACTGTTACAAGATAAAAAAATAAACATAAAAAACATTAGGTAGGCTTATCGCATTTATTTTGCAATGTGCCGAGTACCGTCTCGATCTATAATGTGGCGTCAAACTGATATTATTTTCATGGGAAGCCGGGAAGTTATGACCACAGCTTCAGAAGGGTCTTCCCTGGCTGTCGGTGGTGTGGTCACTGCCAGCAGATGTAGCCCCTCAGCAGGGAAAGGCTGATGGGAAGCATCCCGACAGGTGTGATGGTTCTGGAATGTTGTGGGGGGACTGGACCCCTTGGTAGCAGCCCAGCCTGAAGGCAGGGAAATGAGACCACATGGCCTCACAAGGAGGCACAGAAGGAAAGAAGGGTCCGTGTCTCCTTGGGCGACTCTCTCAACTTCTCTAAGCTTCCGTTTCTCACTTGGAGGAGGAGGAAGGGCAATAGCACCTACTCAAGATTAGTTTGGATAATTAAATGAGCTAATGGACATACAGCTTTTTCAGCACATTGCCAGCTAAAGATCCCATATGGGCTATTAATAATAACAGGAAGAGTGGGAAAGTGCAAAATCCTGTCATTTCCCATCAGATAATGAGCAAGGCAATTGAGTTCATTTAAGCAGAGAAATTCTAATAGACTGAAAAAGTAGGACAAGGGTTTGAGGAAGTGGATCAGGCAACAGCCCAAAGCTGGATGCCGGCCCTTCCTTCCCACTGTCCTGCTTCTCTCATAAGAATCAAGCTCCCATTAATGGCGAGCCTATTGCTCGTCAGGCCCTGGGCTAGGTGCACTGCACGTACGATCAAACTGAAATTTCTAATACGTTTGCAAGGTGGGGGCTTAAGGTGAGAGTCAACGCACTTGGCCACCAACACCAGGGACCAGAAAGAACAGCCACAGGGCTGAGGCAGGGTCCCTTGGTACCAGGACAGGCACAGGTACTGACCCCTTAATTGTGCGATTGCGGGCAGGTGGGAAGGAGCTCCCAAAGAGGGTTCAAGCGGCCAGAGCGTCTGGAGGCCGGAGTGGGACGCAAAACCATGGCTACTTCTCAACTGTCCTGGATGCATTCCAGGGCAGACCTGCTGGACACTGGCTGGGACTGTTTTCACCCCCAGATAAAGGTGAGAAAACAGAGGTCCTCTGAGCTCATGACTTGCAAATGATGAACTTGGGATTTGAATCCAGTCTGTTTTGGTTCCAACGCCAAGGTGATCTTTCTAACAAATTTTATCTGTGTCACACTTCATATTTTTCTGTGATTCTATAACTCGGCCCTGCCTTGTTATATTTCTGAAGGTGTCTCCATCTGATCCACACACCGTCTAGTGTGGTATAATCGTCAGAACAGATAGGCATTAGGCCCGCTTAGCCGAAGCGGAAATTAAAGTACAGGGTGGGTAAGCCACAGCAGGTGACCTTCAGTGGTGGAGGCAGAGCCAGGGCCGGGTGCCAAGGCTGGGACTGGTAGTCCCCCATAAGACAAGGAGGTTGATACCTTTCCTGGCTTGCTTTTTGGTGGTCTTGCGGCTTGTGTTGGAAACCCCTGGGATGGATTTTATTTCGCTCTTGCTGACAGGGGGTGGGTGGAGGACCAGTTTCGGCGGCCTGGTGAGACACACAGGTAGCCCCGCCGCACTCATGAGGATCCCGGTGATGCCTGGAAGGGCAGAGTGTGAGTCAGGAAGGACGGGGGAGTTAGCGCCCCAACACCCCTTCAACACCTCCCTCCCTGTGAACCTCCTCTCCCCAGAGTTCTCCTAACTCACGGATCCGCTGCTCACCCGCTACTTTTCCCAGAAACCTATTCATTTGCTCCTCTTCAACATCACGCTTTGTTTTTTGCATCGCAGTCTCCCCAAGCTCTTCCTGCTGGCCCCACCCAACTCCTAAAATCCCCCTTTGTTTGAATTAACATTTGAATTCTCTCTGTTTCACAAACGCTCGCCACCTATTTCATTGATTTCGTTTTTCTCCCTTCAGGAAGGCTAGTCCCGGGTCTCTCTTACCTGCCAGGGCCGGGTTGACAGGACTGGATCCATTTAGGTTCTTCACAGGGACAGTGGGGACCCTGTGGAAGGAGAGAGCAGTTGCCCTATGGTTTTGACAAGTGGGACAAAATGAGCCAGTGTCGGAACCCCAAAGTTTCGCCCACGGAAGCATCCCCCTTTCTTAGAGGAACTGACCACGCCTCCTAAAGACGCAGCAAGTGCTAAGCACCGCGGCCAGAGGTGACGCCTTCGAAACTAAGTCAGACCACGTCTCTCCTCCACTCAGAACCCCGAAACTCAGGATGACTCCTCGGCTCACTCAGTGTCCACAGCCCTGTACATTCTGCCCCCCTTCCTCCCCAGTCCTCCTCTTTCTCTATTCGCCCTCCTATCACTTGCTTCTTTGCTCTAGTTGTCCCTCCCACAGGGCGGGCACATCCTGCCTCAGAGCCTTTGCGAATGCTGTTCCCTCTGCCTGAAATGCTCTTCCACCAGATATATTCCTGGCTCCCTCCTACGACTCCTTCCCTCTTGTCTCACATCTTACCTTCCCCGTGAGGTTCCTGAGGCCATTTTACTTAATACTGCTACTCACTCGTCCATTCTAGCCTAAGAGCCCCAAACCCTCTTACACTGCTGTCTTTCTTCCCTATAGAACAGGTAATCTCTTAAAATAAGCTGTTGTTAATTATCTCCCCTTCACGAAGCTGAGCTCCACAAGGGCAAATGTCTTTGTTCCTTTTGTTCAGAAGCCTGACACTAGTAGGCATTCCATGACTATTTGCTGAAGGAATGAAAACGAAAAGAAACACATCCAAAGCTGGGTGGACATCAGAGTCACCTAAGAGGCTCCGAGAGAGCCAGAGCCCGAGGCAAGTTCGGCCACAAGAACTTGCCTCTTTGCGGCGCTCCTGCGGAGAGGGTGCAGACGCAGCTAATCCCCAGTCCAACATTTGGAAACCATTGCTCTAACAGCTGTCACTTCTCCTTTTCCCTGAGAAATACAAATATCAGGCAAAGTCTCCTCCTCTCTCTGTCCCTCTCCCAGCAACTCAAGCCAAGCTGGAGAGGAGACAGCGCAGCTGCTTGGGAAAGACGAGGCCTCCCACGGCGCCAACTCCTGGAAAAACAGGGGACCTGTGGGGCTGGGTCTTGCACCCCCTTCCCCCCACCCCCTACCACTCAGGCTTCCACAGCTGGGCTTAGGGGGTGACATGGGCTTAGAGAGGCCAATGGACTGGGTCACAGAGGACTCTAGGTGCCAGGTAGCCTGCGAAACTGGAGGTTCTGCTATGCGGGTAGGGTGGTGCTGGGAAAACAGGAGGAGGGAGAAAGAGCATGCTGGTGTGTTTACTTATTTTGTTATTTGTTTATGTGTCCATTCACATTGAGCCAGGACACAGCTACGAGCAGGTCAGCCCATGAGTTTTCATCCATGTGTTATAGTGGGTGACATGCACAGGCAGAGAGAGCCCGCCTCATCCTGGGCGTGTTCTCACTGCTCACAACGTGTAAATCATCCCATCCTTCCAGCAGCCTATGCAAGAGCTGTTAGTATTATGAGCCTTATTTTAACAGGCTGGGAAGCCGAGACACAGAGAGGTTAAGCAGACTTGATAAAGATCACACAGCTGAGGATTTGAACACAGAAAATCCCACTCTAAAGCCCTGCTTTCGCCTCTTACAACACTGTGCTCTTATGTCTACGTCATCCCGTCACCCCACGCTGCAGGCGGAGAAGATGAAGCTCAGAGAGGGAGGGAATAAACCCACACCCAAGACACGGCAGAGCTGGAATGGACCTTGAGGCTGAGCCTTGAGTCTGCCTGTCCCCCGCACGCCCAGGGGTGATTCCCCTGACCTTCTGAATCTTTCACATCATCCGTGTCTTGCCAGCGTCCATGACATGTGCGCCAGGGTTGTAAGGAGGATGTGGAAATAACAGATGTGGAAGTGTTTGTGTCTCAGCAGGCCACCAAAGGCTACTTTTCCTCAGAAACTGTCCTCAGGATAAATCAAACTCAGACGGGGGGGGGGAGGTAGGGGGGGTGCGGAGGGGAATTCAAAATGAGGAAAGTAGGCCAAAAAAAGAGGCACAGACTAGGTTCTGGACGTTGGGACTTGCTCTGCGGGGCCAGCCACAGTGTGATAGACGGGGAATCAGGAAATCCTGCCAATAATGCCTCACGGAGTCTGATAACTTCTCTGAGCCTCAGTTTCCTTACCCGTAAACCTGGGAGGGTCTGGAGTTAGGAGATGCCAGGGAGGCTTCTCGACAATTTCCCACCCCAGGACCTAAGAACTGGGTGGCAGCCTGAGTCCTGGGTTCTGTACCCACAGCTGAGTTGCCTCCTTCCGCGGCCTCCGTCGAGGGGGCCTGGGAATGAAGGTCTGGTCTCCTGTGCCTGTCCCCTGCTCCCCACCAGGGGGCAACGCTGCCCAGCCACCCCCCCTTTCCGCACCTGCCTGACCCCCTCACCACTCCAAGGCCCCCACTCCTGCTGATAAATAGCTGTGATCTGGTTGACAAAGGCTACCTTTGTTCCCACAAACTGGACTGGCAGGTTTCCACACCCAATCTGCTTAACCAGGAAATATTCCAACCGGCAGAGCACGCCCCCCAGGCAGCCCAAGAAGTCTGGGGTGGGGGCAAGGTCTGAAGAGAGGGAGGGTCTGCACTTGGGGCTAGGGACTCCTGTAATGCTGTGGGAGAGGTGGGTGTCCCTGCTATGCCAGGAAATGGGCAGCATGGCAGAAGGGCTGGTCACCAGGTCCTGGGTGGCATTGGGGCTTGGGGAGGAAGGGGATATTTATTTATGAAATACAGAAGGGTATGGAGGAAGGAGCTCCTCCCCGCAAGGGGCCAGGAAGTCTGCCTTCCAGTCCAGCTGTGCAGTGGCATGTGCCCTTGGGAGGGCTACACAGCCTCTCTGCACTTGTTGACCACATCTGAGTAAACAGAGCCCCCTCCATCTCTGTCCGGAGGGGTCCCTGCAAGGATAAAGGATCTTGAGAAAATACTTTGTAAATAACCAAGCCCTATGCAAATTTGGGTGATTATTTACATTTTTGTTTCCCAGTTGAAAGAAGAAGTTGGGCTTGATACAGTCTTCTCCTGCTGTAATATTGCAATTTTCTCAGATTCTTAAGGATATCGAACGTAAAGTGTCAAGTCCAGTGCTGGACAGTACTTAGGATTGTTGAGTTAGCAACAACTGGTCACCCCTCCCCCACTGATACTGGTTAAAATGAGAACCAGGAGACTGGCCCATGTAGTCCACACCAGTCACACCCTGTTGGGGCCCCAGCTCCATATGTCTGAGCCCTCCTTCTAGAAACCAGCAGGCCAGTGGCAGGCATGCTTCCACACCCTCCAGTCAACTCAGCCCAGCCAAAGCTGTCTGCCTAACCACTTGCTGGCCAATCAGAAGAAACCCCCTCTGCCCCCGTTCTGTTGGGCTGATCCCAGGTATTGAGGGTGCAAGTTTTAATTTCTGTCCCTAAAATACAAAACCAAGAAAAGAGAAAAGCAAGCAAAGTGGCAGGGGAGGGCAGTCTAAGGCAGATACCAAGCCGAGAAGCAGTATTTTCCTTGGAGTCTTGAGCCAACCCGGGAATCCTCAGGCAGAACAATGGTCTTGTCTCTCCAGCAACCATGGCCTCACTGGAGATGGAGAAGCCTCCATTCTGGAGGAGAGGGCCAGAGGGGCGACTCTTGCCCTCCCCTGTACAGTCCCCCACCCTCTCTCTTCTCTTTAGAAGCCCCCTGTTTGTGTCTCTGAATAATTCACGGGGTCTTTTGTTCCCCCCAAACCCTTCTCTCCATCCCACCTCTCCCACCCTCCCTGGTCTTCCTTTATCCGTGGGAAAGTTGCTTGAAGAGGTCATGGGCAGCAAGAGGAGGGGGGAGGGGCCACCGGGTGACAGAAGGCCAATGGCAATACCAGACAAAGAGAATAAACACGCTAATTAAATGGCCAAAAAGACTGGAGCAGAAGATGGGAGTGGGGGTGAGGGAGGTGGTAAGAGGTGAAAAGAAGAGGGCTGGAAGATAGGGAGGGGCCTCCCTTGTCAGGAAAACAGAGCAGAGAAAAATCAACTTGTTTCTATAGCCCTTTTGAAACTGCACTGGCGGGCCCACCAGCCTATTCTGTCGCTCCAATTCTACTGGCTGGCAGAGGGAATAAAGCAGAGAGATAAAGAGCTGCCGACGCCCTCATTGGGATTTAAAGCGATCTGGGGTTCCTTTCACTCCATTATGGCATGGGGTCACTTGGCACTTGTCAAGGGCGCCAGAAATGAGGTAAGGCTGCTCAGCTTTGACTCCAATTCAACAACTACATAGTGCACATTCGATAAGTAGCTGTGACTAATAAGAATAAACAGCGATGGCAGCCAATTCTGACAGAACTCTTACTACGTATCAAGCATTGTGCTAAATCCATACACCAAATAGTTCATTTAATCATCACGACAACTTTCTAAGGATGGTGCTATTATCAGTCCCATTTTACAGATGAGCAAATTGAAGACAGAGGCTGCAAAACTTGCCCCCAGTTACACAGCAAGGAACTTGGGTTCAAGTCTAGGCAGTCGGGTTCTGGAGGCGGTGTCCATGCCAGTGATCATGAGAACTGTGTCAGAGGCCCCCAGGATGCTACTGTGTGACAGTGTACGGGAACTGAGTGGAAGCACTGTTTAGGTACCCAGTCCCCACTCCCAAATGTTTCTGTTCACTCAGAGGGAGTCGTATGAAAATGCCATGCATCTGACCAGCATTTGACTGGTGTAAATTGCTTTTGCATAAATGAGGAGTTGGGCTTAAGCAAAAAAAAAAAAAAAAAAAAAAACCCAAAAAACAAAAAACAAACAAAAAGACCCAGTGGACTGGGAGACTAAAACCGGGTTCCAACCCCCACCCCGTAACACACAAGCTATGTGGCTCTCCTTGGGGAGATACTTCTGAGCCAAATGCCACGCCTGACACTTGTACCACGGGACAAGGGAATGGGATGATGCCGGGAGGGACACCTGCTAAGCTGTGAAGGGGTGAACTCCCTCGGAGGAGGTTTTCGTGATGACCCGCTGGGGTAGACAGGGTGAGCATGATGGTCCCCGTTATACGCAGGAGGACACCGCACCCTGCAAAGGTTCTGTGGCATGCCAAACTGGCAGAGGCAGGAGTAGAGGCCAGGCCTCTCAGTCTATGGTACAGCCTCCTTCTTTTCTCCTCCCAGCACCGAAACTCTATGTGCAGAGACCGCCCTCTGGGCAGCCTGAATTTTACACTCAGGTGTCCAACCTAACTCTAAACCATCCCTACTGCCCGGGCCCCTGGGCTGCAGGCAAGGCCAGGGGCGTCTGGAGAAAGGGAAGAAGGCTGGGTGGCTATGAGAGGCCAATCTCATAAGAAACCAGGGGCTAGTAGGCAAAGGCTGCAGGCACCATACAGACCTGGGACTCTCCCACTTTATGATCGAGCAGACCCAGAAGATCATAGAAAACAGTAACAGAACATATACCACGTTGTTACAGGAGCAACTGAGGCAATGCGGGGAATGTGCCCGGCACGTGGTAAGTACTCACTAATACGGGCTGTTAGTTCAATCTGAAGCCATCCCTCCAAGTGCCAGGGAGAATAGAAGAAAGGAACAGACTCTTATTTGGCACCTACTGTATGCCAGGCACCGTGGTGGGTGCTGGACAGGCAGGGGCACGCAGAGCCAGAGTCTGGCTCTGACATCAGGCCTCCTAACGTGTGAATCCTGGTCTGTGCTGGTGATCAGCGCTGTGCCCTTGAGCAAGCGAACTTGTAGTCTCTTCATGTGTGAAATGGGATCAAGGTGCCTCCTGCACAGAGTTACTGTGCAGGATTAAATGAGGAGATAATGCCCCCAAACTGGAACACGGTGGGAATGCAATTCATGTTGTTGTCACTACTAAGGATGCGTAATCTCTTGTGGTCCTCACTGCAAGCCCGAGGGGGGTATGACTGCGGGTATTTACAGAAGAGGAAGTTAGGGCTCTAATGTTAGGGATCGTCCCATCGCAGGGCCAGTAAGAGGCAAAGTCTGAACGAGAATCCAGAGCTAGGCCCCCAAAGGCTTGATCCACCACACCGTGCTGCCTTCCACCTACAGCCAGGAGCCTAGCACAAGATGACAGCTAGCTTAAATCCTGGCGGCCCCTCCTGCATCTCCATCTGGATCATCAGGCATGGCACATGCCTGATGAGTAAAGGCTCCGAGGCAGCCATGCAAGAACCTACCCAGAGGCGATCAGCACCCGGGACTGGGCGATGGCCAGCCGCTGCAGGTTGGTCCGATTCAAGGTCGCCAGGGCCACCCTTCCCGTCTTGCCGTTGGCCCCTGGGGGGCTGGTGGGAGGGCCCGCAGTGGCCCCTGCCGGCGAGCTGGAGGTCTGTCGCTGGACAGGCTGCGATGGGGCGGTCTTCACCGGGCCTCGAATGGTGCCCGTGCTATCCAGTGGCCTGGCCCCAGGTCCTGGTGGTGGAGGCAGCTTGACGGCTCCGGATGCCGGCAAGTTCTTGCGGGCCGCTGGGGGCTGCAGGGGCCCGGCGCTCCCGCTCACTACGGCCGCCTTGACGCTCATGACCAGGACGCACTGCGGGCAGGAGCAGGGTGGGCCGGGAGGCGAGGCGGCCGATCCCGGGCTGGACGGCCAGGACTGGGCCTTAGGCAAGGTGCCAGTGACCATAGGGTAGACGAGATCCAGACGCCGGCGGACGCGGCGCTGGCGTTGGGTCTGCCGGTTGATCTGGCCCATGGTGCTGAAGTCAATGACGTAGCTAAAGCCGATGGAAGTGAGGTCGATCCAGGGGTGCTGCTTCTCATAGGCATGCTGGATGGTGATGCCCACTTCCATGTCGTAGGGCGTCCAAGAACCGTTGTCGTTCTCCCACTCCCACACCACGCCCTTCCCGGGGGCCGAGGACGGGTCGTAGTAGTTTCTGCGAACCGGGCGGAGGGTCCCTGCCAGAAGGGGGCAGAGGAGAGGGTCGGGGTCAGCAAACAACGAAACGACAATTGTGTTTCATAAACAGGCAAACAGCAAGTGAGTCTTACTGTGCGCGGGGCCCTAGGCTGCCTGTTG